>JAZDUH010000087.1:2645000-2770000 GCA_036419115.1 Scarus forsteni | reverse complement strand
CTTTCTTTATCTGAAGGGTACCAATAATTTTGTCCAAGTGTGTATTTTGATGGTAGCTTTATCATGGAACTCTTGTTTATAGATGTAACAGCAATATGTCTGCTACTTTGACTGTGATATCTGTCCTTTGGCATTAGGGACATCTCAGGGCTCAGTCCTGGGTTCTCTGATACCTGCTCGTTACATTAGGACAGATGCTCACAGCAGAGATCTGGGTTTAGTTCCCTTTAAACAAACACAGTAACCTGGATCACCTGCAGCTCTCACAGTGATAATGTGCTAATTATTCAATGATTCACGTCTTAATCTGCACACCTGGAGGTCACAGCTCCCTTCTGTCATTCCAAACACTCTGATCACTCCCAGAATGCACCTGGTTTCATCAGCTCAGCCCTAATTAACCTGCAGAAATGATTTTAAGTTTACGATGAGACCGCTGAAGATTGGAAAGGAAGTCGACGAGGATCTCCCTCTTCCTGCTGATTATAACATCAGGAAACACACACACACACACACACACACACACACACACACACACACACACACACACACACACACACAGACAGGGTAACAGAGTGATAATTAAGTCCAATTAAAAATGCAGATAAGCGAATCTGTGATTACAGCCTCAGCTCCTTGTTGGTTTGTGCTGAAGAAGAAACAGAAAATGTGGCATTAATTAAAGAGAACGTTTTTTATTCCTAATTACACACACACACTAACACACACACACACACACACTAACAAGTCTAACACTAATTACTCACAGACGTCAGAAGCTCAGGGATTCATCTGCTCCTCAGTTTACATGTTAGCTAATTAGCACGTGATGGAACTAACAGCTAATAACGGAACTAATTACAGAGCAAACTCATTACACCTGGGGGGGTACCTGTGGGATGGTTTGATGCCATTCAGAGCTAATGTCAAATGATTAGGAACACTCACAGGAAGCTCTCAGTGCTGAGCCTGAGCATATTAGGCTTTAAAGCCTTAGCCAAACCACAAGGCCCTCTGAACACCATAAGCCCTACACCGCCATAATGAGAAAAAAAAGATTCAGTTGGAATTTGGAAGTGGAGAGTATGGTGGTCCTGTGGCCAGGGATGTTTCTGCCTCTCCCGCTTTCTTTTATGAAGTTGAACCCTGCCTTATCTGGGTATATTGTGACAAGTCTTAAGGACTTGACCTACTTTTGGACTTCTCCTGCTCCCCACCCCTCCCTTCTGCTGCTGCAGCTCCCTGTTGCTGCGTACCTGGATCTCATCTCCTCATCAGCCCTCTTAAAACTCCCTGAAGACTCATCACAGTGCCAGATTATTCCTGCACATTGAGTAGAAATGTTGGCCAGTCTCAAGTGTTACCAGAGTCAAGATTTTCTGTGCTTATGATCTTTTGCTTGTGTGTACCTGTGACTTAACCTGACCAGCCAGATGGACAGCTCAATATATCTACCACAGAAATATTTCACTAGTCCATCTGGGTAGAAGCCCTTTGAATTTGTTTTCAGGGGCAGAGCGTTAAAAAAAACACAAGCTTGTGATTGGACAATTGTCTGGCTCATCACATTCATCACAGACCAATCCACATCAAGCAGGGTTGCCTCCTATGATGTAGCATACATAGTGGCTAATGTAGCGGCTAATGGCTAACAACAGTTAACAACAGTTCATGGATGTTAGCCATAGCGGCTAACTTAGCCGCTAACAGCTAACAACAGTTAATGACCATTAGCCGTTAGCTGCTAACTTAGCCGCTAACAGCCAACGGCCTTTTACCAGCGTCTTACACTAAATTGTACCACACAGATGATTCATTTAACACTTGCATGTGACATGAACCTCGTCAAAGACAATCCCTACAAGTAAACTTCTGAGGAGGGCAGATTTCAACAAGTTTCACTGAGTAGTCATGAGGACAGTAGGCTAATTGGCATGTCCGTTCTCAACTTCCGGTTCTCAACTTCCGGTTGTTGTCACGTCCGCATTCTGCAGCTCCCGCCTCTCTTCCCTGATTGGGCCGTGAAAGGAGACATATCATGCTGATGCATGATTTAATACTTACATATAATGTAATAAATTTGAAAACAAGACCTTACACCCCAGTCTGATAAAACACTTCCTCCTCTGTGATGTCCGTTAGCCACAAAACCGTCACCGAGGAACACATTCGTCCAGCAGCAGTATATAGATCCCTAGCTCACATTCTCTCATTACCAGCTCTGGCCTGTAGGGGGACTCAATACGCGGTCGCTGCTTTGATTCTGCCGGAAAATACAGTAGAAGAAGAAGGACAGGCTGGCTCTACCCCCGATAGAACTGACCAATCAGAGCACAAAGGGCTGTGATGTTGCGAGGTACCTTTGGGTCATCCTGGAGACCGAGTGTTTCAACGAGAGCTTGATAATGGCCTAAAATGAGGAATTTGAGAACGCTATTGTGGGGCAATGAAGGAACTAAATGACTTGTACTGAGGGCAGAAATGCTATACAGGCATCCTAGTCTGGCATAGCAAAAAGGAGAAACAAGCATGATATGACTCCTTTAAGAATTCAGCCGAGTGAATTCGTTGGACAACAGAGGCTGGCAAGACGGACCTGCAGGATTTCAGAATCAGGCAGGTCTGTCTGCTCTGCAAGGCTGCCTGTGACTAACTCTACTTCTCTTCCTTTCTTTCAATGCCTCCAGGAGTCCAGCTCTCGCAGCCACACTCCATTGCCTTATTACACCCTTGTTGATTTCACCTAGTTAATAACTTGGACACCCTTCTGGGGACTTCTCTTCGTAGTTGTTTTGTTAGATCTTAGTGCTACTTTTGACACCATAGATCATTATGTTCTTCTACAGAGATTAGAGGTATTACACGAGATTACAGGGCCTGCCCTAAATTGGTTTAAGTCCAATTTATCTGATAGATACCAGTTTGTATATGTGAACAAGTCTTCTGTGTACACCAAAGTAAGTTACGGAGGTCTTCAAGGCTGCGTGCTGGGTCAAATTCTCTTCTCCATATATATGCTTCCCCTCGGTGATATCATGAGAAAATATTCTGTTAATTAGGGTCCTCGCCCAAGGACCCTCTTGTTTTTGTATCGTTTCTTTTTCCTTATTATTATTTAATGCGTATTTAAACCTTAATTTGACACCCTAAATACGCTCAAAACTCACCAAACTTGGCATGCACCTCAAAGTCGATGCAAAATTTTATAAAATGGAAAAATTGACCCACATTTCAAAATGAGCTCTCTTGCGACACCTATTTACACTAAAATGGCTCTCATAGCCACTAGGAATGTCGTAGGGAGATGAAACCAATGCCAAAATGCAGGTCTCGTCCATGCCCACAAATCACATGCTGACATCCCTGACCTATCTCAAACAGGAAGCTGGCAATTTGGATTTCAAAATAAGAGCTCACTTGATCATCCTCACTTCGCACCATGATTTGATACCCTTAACAAGCTCACAGCCAGGCCAAAACTGACACACATGTCAGATAGGGTACAAATTTTCATAAAATGAAAAAATGTAGCCCATAACGTTCCAAATCTGCTCTCCATTGCCACCTAAAAAGGTGCACAAAAGTGGTCGCCTTGGCAAAAAGGAAATCTAACTGTCAAATCGAGACTCACAATCCATGTATTGACACCCCTGAGCTATCTCACAAAGAAAGTCGGCAATTTGCCTTTCTCCTTCTAGGCCATAAATGGTACAAAGTATCAGCTTGAAATGCGAACAGATGAAAGAGGGGACATTGATGATCAAAAGTTCTGAAGGGATTTGTTGTTACTCAAATGGTTTCCAAATGAACATCCCTCAAAGTTGGTGAACCCTGAAACAGCCCTCGCAGTTCCTCCCATTCAAATTCTCTGGAACCCCTTACTGACCATGGTCCGGGAGGTAGGCAATCTCTCTACCTTTCAGGTAAGACTGAAAACATTTCTCTGTGATTAAGCTTTCAGTTGGGGACCAGCTCATAGTCCATAAATTAGACACATAGTTAAGATGCAATAGGCTTAGACTGCACACTGGGCTCTATCTCTCTCACCCTCTCTCTCCATACCTGCCTTTGCCCCTTTTGTTTGCTCCTGTACTCGTCTCTTGCTCTGGTCTTGTAGGTGGCCTGGGATCGTTGGTGTAGACTGCCTGCTGTTATGGAGTTGTGAAGCTTCAATAACTACAATTACAGACATGACACATATTTGGCCATTTCATTAGACCCATTCAAGTACATAATAATAATAGCTGTAAATGTAGATATTAGCATGATCTCTCTTTCCATGGTTGATACATCTATAGTAACTATTTTTAGCATCACACAGGCATGAGGTCCCTCTTAATAAGGGGATGTCACATCTCAAGAGGCCTTGAAGACATTTATACTTAACAGAGACAAACATGGTAGGGATGCTTTTGTGGTCTGAGCACCCATGAGTTTGTCAATACCATACATTTTTATTTTCAGTAAGACTATTATTGATTAAACTTCTAAAAAATTATCACCAGAATCATACAGACACAAGGACCCTCTTGAAAACGAGATGTAGTATCTCAAAAGGCTAACCTCTAATAAATTTGTTTTCAGCAGAAACAAATTTGACGAAGGCGGGTCTATGGTTCATGGAGCTGTCACTAGCTTTAGCTCTTACTTTCGTGTACTTGTCTCTGTCCATGTACCTTCCTTTGCCCACAAACCCATCACAGCCAAAAAAACTGTTTATACCTGTATAAACAGTTTTTTTGGCCAGTCTGAAAAGGGTACTTGTGTTGCACCCTTATTTGCTCTCCTGATTTGTTTTTGGGGTCCAGTAACTACAGTGGTCACACCATCACATATATGAAGTCAAGAGGATGTCCTCAACATCCATCTGAATCCAACATGATAGACCAGACTGTGTAGGTCAGCATGGATCTAGTATACAGTAAATCTACCTGTAAACAGGTGACGTGTGCAGAATGCTACAGCACAGAGCTAAAGTGAACATGCATACCTCAACATACTCATGCTGCAGTTGGTAGACCCTCTGACCTCCACTTAAAAGCCACTCGAAAAAGTAGTTTCACTTGAACCTGAGATCTTTTCAGGACTGTGTCATTGTGAACTGAGACACCTGAGCGTCATTACTGAAGATGGCATGGTCACTGATAATGTTGGCTTAATTTCTCTGAGCTTAAACCTATTGGCCAAAACCATGTTTATGATCTCTCTCTCTCTTGTTCTTGTGTTGTATATATATTTATATACATTGGAGTGCACAAAAATATGTTCACAAAAAAGCAGTAAACTGAATATAAACATTACAGAAAAAAGGGAATATTTTCGTAATATATAATTTTTAGGTAATATATTTCCCTTGCCAGACATTAAGAGAAGAAGCGCCTTGAGTGCCTTATCCATCCCTGAATTGCACCAACATCGGTTTCATGATATACCTTTGCCATAACCTGCATGAGAGGCATGTACACAAAGAGCTGACAGTTTTATACTTTCACCGTAATGCTGAAAGAACTCTTTTATGTGGTCCAGAAATGCAAGTATGGCGGATTGTACAAGTGAAAATAGTGGGTAGTAGGGCTGAGCCATTTCAAGAAAAGATCTATTTCAATTTGATTCATGATTGTCTTCAAATCAAACTTTAGTGTAATATTCACTATGTTTACAGTATAGACAACATGTTACACATAATACATTATTCATAATCTGATATTGATGATAATTCATCTGTTTGCATTTTTTAAGGGGCACTCCAACTTATACTTCTAGACAGAATACATGTTGAAAAACACATCATGTTGTCATGGATGTTACATGATGGATGTTTTCTCTACTTGATGCATGCCAATGATTTGACTCTTTTAAACAGACTGACACCTTTTTCACAACCACAGGATGTGTCTTTGACATCTTTTATTAAAGAAATGTTAAGCTATTCATTGCATTAGCTTTTGTTAAATAACTGAAACTGACCAAAACAAATCAAAGAAAAACATCAGTAGAACTCAGGGTGTGTCAAATAGTGAAAGTAAGAGCATTTCCACACACAATGTGAAGAGAACTCAAGGGATTGGGACTGAACAGCTGTGCATCCTTAAGAAAACCACTAATCAGTAAAACTAACCAGAAAAAAGGCTTCAGTTTGCAGTAAGATTGGACTGTGGAGGACTGGAAGAAGGTTGTATGGTCTGAGTCTAGATTGATCCTTTTCCAGAGTGATGGGAGCATCAGGGTAAGAAGAGAGGCAGGTGAAGTGATGCACCCATCATGTCCAGTGCCTCCTGTCCAAGCCTGTGGGGGCAGTGCTGTGATCTGGGGCTGCTGCAGTTGGTCCGGTCGAGGTTCAGCAACATAATGGCCCAAAGAATGAGGTCACTTCACTACCTGAATACACTGATGGACCAGGGTATTCCATCAGTGGATTTTCTCTCCCCTAATGTCACGGACATATTCCAAGATGACAATGACAGGATTCATGGGGCTCATATTGTGAAAGAGTGGTTCAGGGAGCATGAGGCATCATTTTCACACATGGATTGGCCACCACAGAGTCCAGACCTGAAACCCGAGAATCTTTGGGATGTGCTGGAGAAGGCTTTGTGGAGTGGTCAGACTCTCATCATCACTACATGGTCTTGGTGAAAAATTGAAGCAGCCTAGAAAAGGAAATAAATCTTGTGACGCTGCTGAAACTTATCGAAACAAAGTCACAGCAAGTGACTGCTGTAATCAAAACTGAAGACACTCCAATGAAATTCTACAGTGTGTGAACTTTTTTTTGGTGGCAACTTTGTTTTTGATGAGGCAGTGTATTTCCCCCTCAGTAGAGTATATTCAGGAAACTTCTGCAGTTAATGTATGACCTTAGCCATTCATGAAGTAAACAGGCGTCACCCAACTAATGCACTATGGCATGGGGTGAACTACATGGTGTAAAAGACATGCTGTTTACATACCTGTACTCCTGCTAAATGTCTGATTGACAGGGGCCACAGTAAAACAGCTTGAGTTGGACTGCACTGTCTGTCCAGCCTCTCACATCATCAGCCCATGGTTGATGATATGATTAGCAAAGGTTGCTCTGATTTCATTTCAAAGCTGTTGTCTTCTTTGGCCATGAACTCCCTGACCAGCTCTCCCCCTACCTCTCACTCTTCCTCCCCCTCTCATTCTCATTCTCCCTTGTCCTCCTCCTCTCTCTGCAGTGTCTTCACTGTTATTGTAAAAAAAAACAAAGGCTCTCACCTGTGGTCTTATTAAAGTGCTTACTTCCTGATTGGAGAGGTTACAATTACCCATTGAGATGTTTGGCCAGGAGGCACAAACATCAGCCAAATAGATGATGTAGTGTCATTGTGAATTTAAAAAGTCGGATTATGGTGTTTTATGCAGTGAACTGTGTTCAGTTTTCAAAATGTGTGTAAAGCAGAAAATGTGTTTAGAGTCTTGGAGACTTGAGAAGAGGCTTTGCTCAATGCGTGTCAGTTTCAATAACTGTGCTGTGTATGTCACTTTAGTGCGTTAGCAACTGGAAAACACTGAAACCTGATGGGTACATCGAGTGTGTTTGGTGTTTTGTGTGTATTCGTTTGCAGAATGTGTGAGGCTGACTCTGTGCTTACAGTGGTGCAGATTTGGGACAATGGTTTGCTCCTTCAGCCTAAGGTTTTGATGACTGTGTGATATTTTGATTTTAGTGTTTATGCATTAAAAAAACTATAACATCCCAGTTTGGTTTTATCTCCAACAGTCAGATCCTCTCCATGTTCCTGCTACCAGAGGAACATTTCTGCCACTGCACTGCCCTCTGGAGGATCCAGCACCACACCTCCCCCAACAATGAAACTCTTTCTTCTTAAACTTCCTCATCATGCTCTGCAGCTGTCAGGACTGAGCTTGCCGGCTGCTGCCCTCTGGTGGCTGCTTCATCCTCTTTAACCCTCTGAACCTGACCAGCATATTAAGCATGAAGGTTCTTGCAGAACTGAGCTGGAGAAGAGAGTAGCAGGTGAACAGGTTAAAAATATCGACATCACTCATGTTTGAATTTGTGAGCAGACTGAATGTTTATTTTTTCGATGCAGCAGCTGGGACTGCAGAGTAATGCTGACCCTTGGCAAAAAGTAGTATACTTGAGTTTAAGTATAACAAGTATACTACAGAACATGTACTTGTAGTGTAGTAGACAGTATACTTCTTTGGACTGAATTGGAACATTTTAAGTTTATAAAGGGAGAGTTCAGTGTATTTGAAGTGGGGTTGTATGAGCTCCATGTGAGCTCCATTAGATGCTCCATTACAGCTTCCATTAGATGCAGAAGAAAGTTCTTTCCTCTTCCTCAGTAAGCCACAGTCTGTGAGAGTCTGTGACGAAGAACCAGCCGCAAGCAGGGAAGGACTGTACCAAGAGCAAAGGATATTTTCTCCGCTTACAAGAACTCAAATCAAAATATGGTAAATGGACTTGAGCTTATATAGCGCTTTTCTAGTCTTGGACTACTCAAAGCTGCTTTACACCGCAGGTCACACCTACCCATTCACACCCATTCGCTCTCACATTCACTCACTGATGGTTCAGAGTTTCTATGTTAGTTATCCATCAGTATTTCTAACACATTCACACCCTTTCATGCCCATTTACACGCAGCAGTGGGAGCAACTTGGGGTTAAGTGTCTTGCCCAAGGACACATCGCCACGTGTCGCCCGGAACTGGGCTTGAACCTGCAACCTTCCGATCACTGACGAAGCGCACTATCCAACTGCGCCACCAACACCCCAAAAAATATAATACTACAGTTTAAGAGGACGCTATTTAGGAATGTTTGTGCATTGACTTTTTGGAAAAACAGAGTTTATCTGGACCTAACCAACTTACTTCATGTATTCCTCCACGCAGCGCCGCCGTGAGCTGCTGAATCATGCTGCCTCACTCTCAGCTGTTGTAAACATAACACGCTAGCGGCCTCAGACGCCAGTTGTAGCTTCGTGTAACTTTTATCAAGTATTGCGATTCTTTTGTTTTGACTCTAAGCAACGTGAGGAAGGGACAACACAGGAAACTAAAATATGAGTGATTAAGATAAGATAAGATAAGATAATCCTTTATTGATCCCCAGAGGGGAAATTCAGGTATTGCAGCAGTACAGGGCAAAGAACAAGGGTAGTAGCATGCATTGGGTTCAAAGAAAAATTACAATATTTTAGGACAAAGTACGGGTGACATATAATAAACAAAACAAAAATGACCATCCAGTAGCAGCAACAGTATGAGCTATTTACAGTATCAAGCAATGTCATTCGGTAACTTTGTTATGCAGTGCAATGCAGAGAAGGAAAGTGACAGTGATGTTAATATTAAAGTGACAGTGATATTAATATTAAAGTGACAGTGTTAAGGGTAAAAGGGTAACGGAGTTATATACAGTGATTACAGTGCAACAGAGTAAAAACAGTATTGACAGTGCATTGACAGTGTAACAATGCAGTTGTACAATATATATTAAATATTAAATATTAAAGTGCAGAGCAGTGTAATATTGTGATATTGCCATAAACAATAATTAGTACCGTGGAGGTCAGCGCAGTGCAGTGCTGTGGCCTCCGCTGCTGTTTAAGAGTCTGATGGCGGTGGGCACAAAGGAGCGCCTGAAGCGCTCAGTTCTGCTTCTGGGTGGGATGATGCGCTGGCTGAACAAGCTGCCCATGTCCCACAGCTCGTCGTGGAGAGGGTGAGAGGGGTTGTCTATGATCGCCCTGATTTTGTCCATAATCCTCCTCTCTGCCACGGTCTCCAGATTGTCCAGTTGAAGGCCCACAACAGAACGGGCCTTCTTCACCAGTTTGTTAAGCCTGTTGACCTCACCAGTCTTGATGCCACCCCACCAGCACACCACTGCAAAGAAGAGTGCGCTGGCCACCACAGACTGGTAGAAGGTCTTCAGGAGCCTGCTGCAGACGCCAAACGACCTGAGTCTCCTCAGGAAGAACAGCCTGCTCTGTCCCTTCCTGAAGAGGGCATCTGTGTTGTGAGACCAGTCCAGTTTATTGTTGATGTGGACCCCAAGGTATCGATATGAGTCCACCCTCTCCACTTCCTCCCCCTGGATGATGATGGGGACAGGGGACCTCCTGCTCCTCCGGTAGTCCACAACCACCTCCTTGGTTTTGCTGATGTTGAGCTTCAGGCTGTTGTTGTCACACCATGTGACAAAGCTCTCAATCAGCCCTCTGTACTCCCCCTCGTCATCATCAGTAATGCATCCAACAATGGAGGAGTCATCGGAAAACTTCTGGAGGTGACAAGAACCAGAGTTGAACCGGAAATCTGAGGTGAAGAGGGTGAAGAGGAAGGGTGCCAGAACGGTTCCTTGGGGTACTCCTGTGCTGCTTGTTACCACCTCAGAGACGCAGCCGTCCACCCTGACATACTGCGGCCGGTCTGTGAGGTAGTCCAGGATCCAGGCTGTGGTGTCAGAGTGTAGTTGCATCTCCAGCAGCTTCTCCCCCAGGAGGCAGGGCCTGATGGTGTTGAAGGCACTGGAGAAGTCAAAGAACATGACTCTCACAATGCCTCCAGGCCTCTCCAGATGTGACAGGGCCCTGTGGGAAGATAATAGCATCTTCCACGCCGATGTGCTGCTGGTATGCAAACTGCAGGGGGTCCGAGAGAGCAGAGAGCAGAGTCCTCAGATGCTGAAGAACCAGCCTCTCAAAGGTCTTCATGACATGCGACGTCAGTGCCACAGGTCTGTAGTCATTGAGAGCGCTGGGACGTCCTTTCTTAGGTACCGGGATGATGCATGGGGTCTTCCACAGGTTGGGCACCTTCATCAACCTCAGGGAGAGGTTAAAGAGGTGCTGAAAGACTCCAGCAAGCTGCCCGGCACACGCTCTGAGGGCCCTGGACTGCGCCAATGAAGTTCCATTCACTTTAGAGTCAAGAGGATATCTGTATGAACTGGAGATCACAGAAGAAGAGCTGCTGAGATGGAGTCTGAACAGAGTGAAATAAATACAGAGGAAACCTCCGTGGATACTGGACATAAAGAAAGAGTTGGAAATACACAGTGGTGCGAGTGTATGAACTGTGAGGAGTCAGAGGATGGTGACTCTCTGATGAGTGATGACTGTGGTCTCGATCACTCATCTAACAGACTTTCCTACTCTCCCGAATCCTTGAGTTTTGCCAACATTCTTCAATTTCCTGAAGATAAACTGGAAAAACATCCCAAACCTGACTTACCTAAGTAAGTAATAAAGATCTGTCTAAGATAAACAAGGACAGTAGAGGAAGCTGTTTACCAAAACATTGCAGACTAATTGTCTATGTCTCTCTCACACACATGCACACAAACACAACGATTACTGTGAATTAGCCTCAGTATATAGATGTAAAGATATGTACACACAATCAGTCAGTTAACAGGTAATGAGAGATGTAGGCATTTGCTGTATATGATGTTTGCCGCATGCCCTTGTAACGCAGAGAAATAAGGTACAGTCTGCATCAAGGGAAGCATAAAAAATAATCTCAGCAATATTTGCCATATAATCTGCTATCAGTCAGTCTAGAACGGGGTCTGAAGACGGTAGTTTGTTATGTTTACAACAGCTGAGAGGGAGGTGAAGTGATTCAGCATCTTGCGGCAGCGCTGTGCGGAGGAACAAATGACGTAAGTTGGTTAGGTCCAGATAAACTTTATATTTCTGAAAAGTTAATGCACTTAAAACATTCCTAGGCAGCGCCCTTAAACTGTGGTATTATGTTTTGATGGGAGTTCTCGTAGGCGGAGAAAATACCCTTTGTTCTCGGTATGATACTCACCTGTTTGTGGATGGTTCTGCATAACAGACTCTCACAGACTGTGGTTAACTGAGGGAGAGGAGAGAATTTACTACTGCACCTGATGTACTTAGTGGCCATATGGAGCTCATATTGCCTTGCAGAGCAGACGGACCTGTCTGATTCTGAAATCATGCATCTCAGTCTTGCCAGCCTTCATTGTCCAATAGTTTCACTCGGCTAAATGCTTAATGACCCAATCAGGGAAGAGCAGCGGGAGCTGCTGGCATGACGACAACAGGAAGTGACTTGACAGGAAGTGAAGCCACTACCTGTTTTACAAATAATGGAGGCTCATGTCACTTAACCTGTTGTCATCATGGTCACTCAGTTATACTTGGCGAAATCAACTCTCCTCATAAGTTTACTTCATAGGGATTGTCTTTGGTTCATGTCACATATAAGTGGTAAATGATACATCTGTGTGGTATAATTTAATGTGAAACGATAGTCTTAAGGTAGTTAAGCTGTCAGCTAACAGCCGTTAGCCGCTACGGTTAATGGCTAACAAGGGCAAACATAAATGGCTGTTAGCCTTTAGCTGCTACGTTAAGCCACTGCATATGGTACGTCATAACAGCGCTGCTTGATATGATTGGTCTGTGATGAGCCAAATGATCGTTCAATCACAAGCTACTGTTGTTTTTGAAGGTTCTGCCCCAGAAAACATTTTTAAGGGCTCCTGCCCAGATGGATTAGTGAAGTATTTCCAATATGGAGCTGTCCATCTGGCATGTCAGGTTAGAGCTCATCCAACCCCACCTCAAATATACTGCCTGTGCCTGTCCTATCTCATCTGTGCCTCAGAACAAGAAAAGCACACGTTAGACAGGCCTGTCTGTCTCACCTGTGCCTGACCTCTCTCAATTAACATGTTTGAACTAATTGAATGTCAGATAAAGGTCAACACAGCAGAATATGAGAAGAACACCAGATATGTCTAAGGCCCCTGATCAGGCTGTCAGATTATATGTGACAGTGCCACAGTCATGAGAGAATTTTTTTACATTTTAAAATGAAAAAACATGCCCTGAGTTTTTGAAACACATTTATCTGTATTTCTATAGTTTCCAACATACTGTTTTTGACAGATATGAAGAATTAACTCAGGAATATTATTGTTAAAACTTTTTTGGGGAAAAGAAACTATCAATGAATACTGTTTTCCTTTTTATCCTATTTTATTTACCAGTCTGAACTCCCTCTTCACCCTCCAGGTCATTGGTCAGTATAAAGCACCATTTAACCCTGAAACAGCCATAATAAATACACATCAATTCACAAAGATACACGATAATTACTAATAATAATTAATTTCCACAGCTTATATTTGACCTGACAGAGTAAAACCCTGAATTAAAAGAAGAGTCTGGAGAGCAGAGAAATGACCACAGTGTACTTTATTAAATGAATTTTGGTAGTTTGTGTTGCATTAGATTCAAATAAAAATTTACAAAAATCCCATATATACAAAAGGTCATTGATCATGTTTATCACTCTGTGTTTATCTTTTTACAATAAAATGTACTTTATCCTGTTAAACTCATTTTAGCACTTCAGACTTTCATCACACAATGCAACTCACTGAAAGGACCAGATTTTTTTTTGTCTTTTACTTTAGATTAATTTTTTTCTTAAATACACCACATACAGCACATTTAGGTTTTTTCCTCTGTTATATAATGTCGTAGTTACAGCCATCATGGCGGTGCTTTTACCTCTAAGGACACGTCTGTCACAATCAAACTCAAAAAGAGGAATGTTCTTTTTTAACGTGTATACTTTGCATACATTTATTTACAGGTAAGTTATTCAGCTCTTATCTGAGGTTCTCCGTGTTCAGGAACCATCGCTCTACATGGACGTCTGTACAGGAGGATAATACAAGAGTGACTGCAGGCTGCTCCCCACGCCCATGCCCCGCTCACGCCACGGATCCATACTCCATACTGATAATCATGATATACATAGGATCAATATTGACCACTAATCCTTACAGATATTACTATGATCAGTGCTCACTAATAATCCTGATATCCATTATTATGATAAAAACTCAAGATTGATCTTTATAAAGTTTAATATTATCAATGCTAATAATCTTTAAAAAGTTTTAATATGATCAATATTTATGATTAGTCTTCATAGGATTGAGTCATTGATCACATCCTCAACATCCAACATGAGCATTAAATCCACTCTGATTTGGGATTTGCTGGTTCTTCTGACTAATTTTTAGAAGTCAAAGAAAAATATTTGAGGAAAACCCAAACTGACCACCAGCAGAAACAGCCAATGATGCATTTCCACCATGGGGTACAGGCTCTGAAACTGATAGAGTTTTAATTAGTGGTAATGGAGACAAGTTGTCTTAATGAAGAATAATAACAGTTATCTTAATAAATCAATCATTCGTCTGTGGCCCGCCAGCAGCTTCTTGAATTATAGCACTATAGAGGCTCCTCCCTTGGCGGCTCCACTGACTACTTGTTTTGCAATGTTTTTCACCAGTTAATTTTATTGATTAATTAAAAGTCTAATAACTGTTAATTTGCTCTACATTATTCTATCACTGTTTTCCCTCCAAACACCAATTTCACAATTACACAGTTTCATGAGTTCACACTGTTGCATGATGGGCAGAGACTGAAAGTCAATGAGAAGATGCATACTTCATGTTTGCATTCTTATGCAAACGACGCAGAGTTTTCATGAATTGCGCCTCTTAATGTGAAGTTGAAAACATCAAACTTCTGCAGCAAATTGACCTGAAGATGTGATGTGACAGCCAATCAGCAGCAAGAGTAAACAATGACAGGGATGGACATCACAGACAGAGGAGGAAGTAAAAGCATGGCACTGATCCAACCTTAAGGGGAGGAGCTAAGCCCACTAAAGTCTTCTGATTGGTTGAATGATTCACCACCTTTTTATTAATATTTTTAGTATTTTTGCTTCCTTGTATTTTTTGTAATCGACAAACAGATATTACGTAATGCCCTCCACAGTTGTGAACAATCATCCTCTTTCCCACACCCCTGCACTCAGGTAGGGGAACAGCCTGCAAGATCAGGACCCACCACCCTGATCCTTACCAGGATCAGGGTGTTGGGATCTCCAAGATCTCCAAGGGGAATGATTTCTTCGTTGGTAAAAAACTCAATGGTCTCTTCCTTCCAGTCGTCCACGTTGCTGTCCAGCTCATCAGTGTCCACTCCTAAATAGGTCTTCAGTGATGTCTCGATGTGAGAGGGAAGCTTTAAGGACATGATCTATGGCCTCCATTACCACAAAGATAGATATTTAATTTCACACTGATCCTTCAGGTTGACCCAGACATTTGCATTTGACTCACACAAACTGAATAAAGGCAGTAAAAACGTTCATGATCACATTTATGTAACATTACAGGTGTTTGTATGCAGCCCTAAGCTCCTCAGTGGACTAACAGTGTCATATTGATTACCTGACAGGTGAAGTTAAAGGTTATTTATTGAAGAGAATGGACCTGTGACCACCTGGGACATTTTCACGGTATGAAGAAAAGCTGTATTTTGAGTTTGTGATCATTCAGCTGGACACAAATCTTCTCTGCGTCATGTTCACCCATGTTGGATGGAGGACTGAGGTCAGTTACACCCTCCTGCTGGATGAAGACTCAGCCGTGGTGTGAGCGCAGCAGTTTCGGTTGATAAATTGTGCTTCTTTAGCACACACACAGACCACACACACATTTACACACTCACACACACACACACACACAGCAACATGCTGGGTTAACCGACTAAACAGTCTGTACTCTCCTAAAATCTCTCCTAAAACCTCCTGATCATGAGCTTCAAATTAAAGAAAAAAATACAGATTTAATCTGTTTAAGGCAAAAAAAAAAAAAAAAATCATGAAGCAGCTTTAAAGAAGAAACAGATGGAGAATGAGGGTCTGATGGTGTTTTGTTATCTATAACTGAAAACTTTCTGCAGGATCCACCAGATAAAACATTTATATTTAAGGGTTAATGCATTTGAAAAGACTTCAGTGGGACTTTGTACCACTGAAAATGTGCAAGGTGATATTTATAGGAGACAGGACTTCATGATCTGGCATCTGGAATTAGTAGTGAATTTAGGATGAAATTTTCCTTCAATGTGGTCGAGCTACATCTTCATCAGAGAAAGACCATTTTCAGGATATTTCAGTTTGGCACAAAGCCTGCAAATCAAAATCACATTAAAGCCACGCTTACACGAAAACTTCACGAAAGGTTTGATGTTCAGAGGACCAGGTTTTGCTCACAGCTGTCAGGCACATGAACAATAAAAACTCGTACGCGATTTCGTCCTCGTCTTTCTGCAGAGCCGTGATTGTGCCACCATGACCATGAGGTTAGCTAGTTCTTTCGCATATGATGTACGGAGGCCTTTGTTCTATGTGGGTGCCTTCTCCCTCAGTTAGCTTCCACAGCTGTTTTTCAGGCAGACTCACAAATGTTGTTAAATGTCGTGTAAAGAAGCTGAATTCCTGCTACTGGGCCTGTTGTTGACCTTTGACCCAAATACAAACAGCTGCTAAGTAAGTGGTGTGAAGTAGTTTGTTGGTAGTTTACTGTGTAAAAAGATAAAGCTGCAAGATTACCGACCAAAGCAGAGCAAAAGGAGTGGAGGCTGTCATTGCTGATGCTAACGCTAGATTCCCTCACTAACTGCTGTTGTATTAAGCCAATATAACCCACAATGCACTTCTGTTTGGCTCACTTTTTGTGTGGTCCTTGTTTTGTTTTGATCCATACCAAATTGTGGTGGTCTTGGGAACCAGGACCCCCTGATTTCAGGCAGACCAGAGTTTAGCACCTTGGTCCTCGTCAGAGTTAGAACTGTCATAACAAACCCAAACCAAGCCAATAGGAGTTACTTTAGCGCAGTCTGGTGGTGTAAGTCCAGCTGTTCACACATAGAGCTCTAATTTCATGGACCAGGGGCAGGTGTGGCGCACCCGCCCTTCGCTGCGCCTGCCCTGTGCCTCGCCTGCCCTGTGCCGCGCCTGCCCATCCCTGCCCATCCCTGCCCACAGGGTGTGTCCAGCGCACTTTGCAATTTTCCTGCAGTGTGCAGAGAGGGGCATTCCAGGCAAAGCAAGGCGCACCCACGCCTCCGTCCCTGCCCCTCCGTGCAAGTGCCATAGAGGAAGGAGAGAAGGCGTAAGTGAGTTTAACATAGCTGAGTGTTGTCTTCACCAATCAAATGAACGCCTCTCCTTGCCTTTAAATGCACTGCAGGCGAGGCGCAGAGACTGATTGGTCTGAATGATCCCCTCATCGTGGCCACAGTGTCCTGGAAAGACCAGTTAGCTGAGACGGTCAGAGCCATGTCACTGTTCTGGCAACTGAGAGACTGGAGGGGCTATCGGATTCAGGGCAGCGCATAGGAGGCCACGAAGCACGTGTGGGCCAGCTCCTGGGAAAGATGTAATCTGTTCCTGTGTCATTAATAGGAGTACAAAATTGTGACAGACATTTAAACACAGCAGCAGGCTAATCCATTGATCATGCTTGTGATCCACCTGCATTCCTGGTCTGTCATCGCCAAATAGCAGAACCTTTGGTGATATTTCCTCTCCCGGTGTCTCTGCCTCATCCTCCTTGCAATGATGTACTCCATCTTTTTAGGTCACGTTAAGAATAAAGACTTAAACAGAGAAATACTGGCAAGCCTAGCCAAATCCTTAAGACTCAGAGTGATTCATTTCTTTTCTCTCTTTTTCTCCCGTCTTTTTCTCCCTCTTTGAATTTCTTGAGGTGAGAGAAGCCAGATATATACTCTGTATCAGATGATAAGGCTGCTTGTTGTTGGCTTGTGATATGTGCATAAAACTTCCAGCTGTCGTCAGATGTAGTTTCCATTATGACAAAGGGCTTTAATCCGACATCAGATATGACGGGACAATTAATATAGATACAAATGTATATGCTGGTTCAGACGGTTACATTAAATAGTGGTGGCTGTGATTGTTTATTACATTTAAATGTGCCTGAAACTCTGGAAACCTGCCTCTGAGGTTTCACTGATGTGTGCACACATGTGCGCCTGCCGCCAAATTACAGCTGCAGAGTCTGCCCTTTGCCTGCATCTAGAATAGACCGGGTTGGAGCTGGCGAGCTTTCAGTGGACCTGCTGCACAGTTTTTTGGCACGAATTTGTTAAGGCGCCAACCTGAATCTGTTGGCACCTCCCCCCTGGCGCAGCGTCACACCCATCTCAGCGCAGCCGGTCTACCAAATTATCAAATTGGCTTAGCACTGTGAGGGATGTGCCAGGCTCTGGGCGCCCTCCGCCACCCTGCACTGCACCCCGAAATTAGAGCCCATGGACACAATTGGAGCTGTAGTGAGCATGTGACACCAAAGGTCTCAAGATGTTGTCATGTCAACAAATAATGCACAAAGTTGTTTGAAATGATTGTGTAATTGTGGCTTTACTGTGCTTGATCATGTTCACTGTGCTTTCAGGAGTTCTGAATGTCTGTGCTTGACTCCTGAATGATCTTTAGGAGTTTGTTACAGCTGTACTAAAGTGTTTGTCATTGCTGAGACAAAATGCAGACCTGTCAATCAAACTGAGGTAGCTGAATGCTCATTAAAATTATATTTATTATAAACAGGTTTGTTGGTTTATAAGATGGAGTCTTTAAACTAAGGCTACGCCGGGTTCAGAGATACTGCAAAGAAACATCAGTGAAATGCTTCTACTTCCCTTCAAATCATAAAAAGCTGCATGAAGCTACAGAGGAAATGTGCTTTTCAACCTTTGACTTGACCTTGGAGAAACTTGACTGAATATTCTCAAATCCTGAAATAGCTGAGATCATCAGGTGTTTGAACCTTTGGAGACAAGAAATATTCAGACTGAAGCTGTTTGTTGAATACGAAAGAGGATTTGATTTGGGGCACGTTAAAAAAAATACATTTAAAAAAATAAAGTTACAAGAACAAAATCATACAGTAAAGTTAAGAGAGTGATCTCAAAAAGTTTACAAGAACAAAATTGAAATGTAACAAGAATAATCTCATTAAGTTAGTAGAATAAAGTTAAAAAAAAAAAAAAAATGAGAATAATCTCATAAAAAAGTACATTTAAAAAAAATATATTCCAAGAATAAAGTCATAAAGTTACAAGAATGAAGTTAAATTTACTTAACTTTAAAGCTGCTCTCAAAGTTAACAGCATATCTCATAAAGTTACAAGAATCAAGTCCAAAAGTTACAAGAATAGTCTAATCAAGTTAGGAAAATAAAGTTAAAAAGTTACAAGAATAACCTTGTAAAGTTATGAGAATAGCCTCAAAAAGTTATGAAGATGAAGTCGAAAAAGTTAGTAGAATAAAGTCCAAAAGTTATGAGTATAATCCCATTAAATTATGAGAATAAGACAAAGTTATGGGAATAATTTCACAAAGTTGCAAAAATAATGTCATAAAGTTGTGAGAATAATCTCAAAGTTTCAAGAATAAAGTCATCAATCTACTTAAGTTAAGATAGAAAACAAACTTAACAAAACAAACAAAACAATCCAACACAAAGAGGATGAAATGGGAGCACCTTCTTGATTATGGTATGCTTATATTGATCTCAAGTTTTGACAGGTAGCATTCTTATTGTCTTTGACAATACTTCTGGCTTTTTTTCTTCTCGTACCTGTATGCAATTATTACCCTTACTCTATTTTATTTTTCTTGTAACTTTTTGTAATACTTCTCATACACTTTTTTGATTTTATAATTGTAACTTTTTTTACTTTATTCTCCTAACTTTATGAGATCATTCTTGTAACTTTTCAACTTTATTCTTGTATTTTTATAAAAGTATTCTTGTAACTTATGCGACAATTCTTGTAACTTTTTGAACTCTTCTCCAAACTTTATGACATTATTCATCTTACTTTTGGAACTTATTCTCTTAACTTTAGGACTTTATTCTTGTGGCTTTCCTTTTTTTCAAAACACACATTTTTCTTACTTAACGTGGCCCTTATCCTCAGTTGTATTTGAAGCAGGCTGTGAAGATGTCTATTTTGGCTTTAAGAACATCTGTCATGGAGCTACAGGGTTCTGCAGCCTCTAGCGGACACTTATGGACCGGCAGGTTTTGGCACTTCAGCACTGGCTTCGTTATTTAACCTTGGTTTGTGAGAGCAAAGATTAGTGTGAGGACCATTGAAAAAAGATCAGCCGCACTGTTTCAAACAGACACAGTTAAAAAGCCTTAAAAGCTGCTGTTTACAAAAGAATATGAATTAGCCTATCACATGTTGGTGACGCCCCAGTCATGATATGGGGTCCAACAGCAGCCTTTATCTGAGGAAGACAAGCATGTCATAATCATTATGGAGAATTAGTGGATAGGAAGATGGATCATTTGTCCAGAGAGGTTTTAAATCTAAGCTTTGTGGTAAGAATAACAAATTTATCAGCCAGGTGTAACAAAGGAGCCCTTGCAGAGCTGCTGGTTTGAACGGAGATTTAATTATTATGACATTCTGTTGGTTAAGGATCTATAAGACAAAACAGGAGGAGCAGGATCATGTGTCATACTCTGAGTCCTTTAATATGAGCTTTTCCTGCTTAGATCTTCTTCTATAAAGGAACATAAATCCAAAAACTGCTCACATATCTGATATAGGTTAATGATGTTGATGAGGGACTTGGAGACAAATCCTTCATTTTGGGGATTTTTAAATATTTGGGCTCAATAGAAAAAATGTGCTACTCCAGTTATTTTGTTATATTCAATACAAATGTGTAAACTTTAGATTTTGACATCTGACTGTTGACCTGCGAGACGATTCGGAGAGATGAAACATCTAACAGTTGCTTCACACCAGATGGCTCATGCACATGCTGGCTCTGGCTCTTTGCACCGCGTCTTTCACAGCAGGCGAATGATCAGGCTATGCTTTGGCTGCATCTCCCTGCTGACACAGCTCTGGCTCTCCAGGACTTTCACCTCAACACAGAGGAGTATCGAGCAGAACCACAGCACATCTCCCCACAGAGACCAAAGAGACATGAATCATGAGCATGCATCATGGATAACGTAAACAAACTCTTCAGATTCATCCAGTCTGGGACCTGTTTTCAAGAAAGTGTGTTTTAAGGCTCCCAGCTCTGTGTGGACAAAACCTCCATGATTAAAAACTTGTGCGATATGCCTGTACTCCAGTGTCTGTGCTCTCCTTTGCTTTAGCCATTCATTATGTAACATTGGGGACTTTCTGTGTAGACTTAATACACATTTCTATTAAATATTTATTGATAACTGACCTTCCTACATTAACACACCTCATTTTGGAAAAGTAAGAGCATGTATTGAGGCAGACCTGATTGACTGCATTGAGACAAACACCAGAGCCTTTCATATGGATCAGGGGATTACACTTCAGCCCTTATCCCTCACTTCCAACATGATCATAAATGTATTTCTAGAGGATACTGGCTTTTTTAAGGCTCCTTTCTAATATCAGTAAAACTACCCTGCTGATCTGAGACCAGTTATTTGGACTCTAAAGCAGGGGTGGTCAAACTAGCTATGATTCTACAAATGAGATGAAAAATATCGAACATGAAGTTTGTGCCTCAGATGTTTGAAGATTAATGAATTACAGTATCAAACTGCATCCTCCTCTACGCTGTATGGTCTGATTTATGAATCAAATTGTGCCCATTATCTTGCACCATCACTCCTGTAAGGTTCAGCAGATGTAATGCAGTTTGCTCTGGTTTTGTGTCTGAATATAGAGCGTCTCACATCTCAGCTGCACAGAGTATCATGTACATACTGACCAGGACAGAACCAGAGAGACAAAGGTCTGACCAATACCCCAGACCATCTCAGATAACCATAGCAGTCATTGGCTGTTTGCTTTGGCAGCTTAATAACAGACTGTGATGTCAGGAATTTATATTCAGTTATCAAGCATGTGCTAAAAATTGTTGGACTGGATTCATCAAATCTGAAACTCCTTTTCTAACTTATAATATCCCTCTATTTACAGTATGTGGACCTCTGTGAAAAGAATCTGGACACCCTGCTCCAAAGTGAATGACGCGGCCTCTTAAGGGTCCAACACTTTGTTAGGATCAGTACTAAGTTGGAGCCTTTGTAGTTACACTGGGTGGATTATTAGTGGCCTGGAAAACTTTGACATATTTGATGGTTTCATGTGATGAAACAGGATAAACTTCAATGTGGCCTTCAAATACCACACCCCAATGGATGTAGCCCCTGAAATGGGATGTGGCTAAACCAGCAGTGTGCTAACTAACAATGTGGTACTCAGTGTGACGATTTAAAAGCAAACAGAGAAAGTTCTTCATGAAAGACAATTTCCTATAAACTGAGACACATTTATCGAAGGACGAGAGTGACCTGATGTCCAAGTGTGGAGGTCATACTTTACTCTTTATCTCCATAGCTGATCCAGGCGTGAATCTACATGTTCACCTGAGCTGCTTCTCACAAACACATACACACATACAATCACACCACTTATCACCACAAACATACACACTTCACCACATAAACACGGCGTTACAGTGACTTCAGTACCCTCTATATCATCTCAAAAGTAAAAAATGCTGCATCTATATCAGAGTACTGTACATCCTGGTGGTTGGTTCAGTTTGGCTGAGATGGCTGCTCATCATCATTTTTTAACCCTGACCTTCCTATGACCTCCTGAGCGAGCCGACATCGATATCACTGCACGGTTTATGAGTCTGACTGCTGAGCAATAAGCCAGCCGCCAGAGGGTTTTGTCGTGGCATCGTGTGAGTTTGACTGATTTTCCATGAGCTGGTGTCAGGCTAGCTTGAGAGCCCATTCCCTCCTTTGACCTTTGTCCTTTCCAAACTTACATGGCTGATGCCATTTGGACTTCCCTTTTTTAAACCAGAGGAATTAAGAGTCTTGGCCTGCAATGAACTTTTTGGACTACCGTACAATACTGAAGGTTTTCAAGCTCCACTGAGGAACTTTTTTTTTTTGGCACTAACCATTCTTCCAAACATACACCACAATTAGCAAACTGCAGCAGATGGATTCAAAGGAAAGGACTGAAATATTTGACACACTTTATCAAAAGGAAATTAGATTGTTTCAGGTGAAATGCAAATGTGCAGAGGTGAGGTCGGCTCAGCTGCTTGTTCTGCTGCTGGGATCCAGCAGCATCTTGCAGATATCGTTGCGAGCACTCACTCGTTCATGGATGAATCATCACTTAAAACTTTAAGGAGCAATGTGAACATTTGTCATTCCTATAGATGCTGATTGAGGGAACATCTCTAAGCTCTATGAAGGTGTCATTCAAGTTGAAGTGGGATATCAGATGATGTAGAGCTCCTGTAAGTGGACGTGGAGATATGTATTTTCATCATTTAGATCCACCATGAACCAAACAGTGCATCAGTGTGCTGTCAGAGTGCTCTGTTGGATTTGCATTTTTGTTGATAACAGACAGACGGGTTTCCCTGATGAGAGAAAGTAAAACTAACAGCACCAACCCTTGAAAAAGCAAACACATCCATCAGCTGCACGCGGCTTTCACTGATTTTTACCAACAGGTTACTGATAGGCAGACAAAAATAATGCTGGATGAAGTGGTGTTGTTGGTAGCCTCCATGGTTCCTTTTTGCCGCTGATCTGCAGCTAAAATAATCCTCATTGTTCTGTGCTCCTCATGGCAAAGCAGGACTATAACGTGGTCTCATACTCCAGCCTCTCCTGCACCAGAGCGTCGTCTTTGTACTGCAGCCGAGGAGGTGTCAGCGAGCAGTCTACGGCCAGTATTGCCTTTCGTATACTTCGGTCGAGGACGTGGCGTTCCCAGGCCGGGTAGCGGTTCCTACAAAGGTCAATCCTGATGACCGTCTCGTCCAGACGGGGGGCTCGAGATGACGGCGTTGATGGAACTGTGGGTCTGACCTGAAACACGGGCATGCAGCCGTCCCGCTCCGAGTATTTCCCCATGTCCCGCTCCAGTGTGGTGGTCGCTCCTCGGTTGGAGCGCAGGGAGTTGGTGGCTCCCTCCGAGGGGAGGGTGGAGAACTGTGAGGTGGGGTCCAAGTCCAGACCCTGGCCGCTCAGCGAGCGTCCAAAGCGCGGCCCATTTGGATGGAAAAAGGCATAGTACATGAGCATGAAGACCACGCCGGTGAAGAAACTGCTGAAGATGACACAGAGTGCTGGTACAGCAAAGGCGTCAGTCGTGGGCGGCGAGCGGTAGAGGTACCACAGCGCGCTGAGAGTAGCATTCTCTATCAGGATCACCAGGTAGTAGATGAACAGACGATATCTGTGCAGAGATCGAAGACAAAGAGCAGAATTTAAAGTGAAATATTAAAACCATATGAGGCAGGAATGGAAAAAAAGCATAATATCAACATTATTTGGCCTTTCCATTGCTGTCCTATATGCCTCCATATTATGAGTTTTATAGAATATGGACTTGACAGTAACAATGCTCTTCAATTTCAAGTTTATCCATCATCACATCTCATTGACTCTGACACAATTTAAGCATTTTTGTTTTGGCTAAAAACCAGGATTGATTGTTTCTGTAACATTTTAGAGCTTCGCCATGACCAGGGAGTAGACAGTAACAAAGTAGATTTACTTGAGGGCTGTTGATAAGTACATTTGTTGAGTATCTGTACCATGTGTTTTTCTCTCTTTTTTTTTTTTTTTTACAAACTTATTACTGATAACCACAGATGCCCACGAGTCTCTGATTTAGAGTCCTAGTCGAGTTACGAGTCTTTGACCTCGAGTCGAGTCAATTCTCGAGTCTTTGAGGGGCAAGACTTGTTGCGTCACGAGTCTTTGATCTCGAGTCCGAGTCAAGTCACGAGTCTTCACACACACACAAACACATATATTTAAATATGATGTAGCCTCTGGCTAAAATACAGAATATCTAGATTTTTATTCAGACTTTATTTTCCTTCTGAAAAAGTCTCTGCAGTGCACATGCATGCCATGGTCAGATGCAAAACAAACTTGCCATGAGCAGCCAAAAAGAAACTATATGGCATTTAACAATACAATAAAATAAATAAAGTAGTAAGCAGTAGTTCCAAACCTCATAAATTTACTGTTGTTAAGAAAGCAACAGACAGGAAGTCACCATATGGAGTATCCGGAAGTTTCAAAATAAAACACAATGCACGGACTCTTGCATGTAAATTTCCTCAGTTTGTTTGTCATTACGTGAAAACTGGAGGCAAGAGCATCAGGTCAGCAGTCGGTCAGAGGGTCCCAGAGACAACACGACACCATGGACAAAGAAAAGTGAATCGTAGAGGTAAAGAAATATATAACATTGTATACATGACACCAAACATCTTTTCTGCAAGGATGTAGAAGGATAGAAGTTGAATAAATCACAAAGCTGTTTGGTTGGGACCAGCAAAGGGGCCTTAGAGAAGTGAAGTGAGGTGTTTTTTTTATTTCTTTTCTCAGCCGATAACATGTTTTATGAGCGTGTCACATCGCTATTCTCATGAGAGCCTGTGGCTCTCTGGGGATCAGCCCTCCCCCTATGGGGCTGTGCGCCGTGGCGCTGCTCGGGGCGCCGCTTCAGTGGGGTTTACTGTCGGAGGAAGACTGGGGCGCTGCGCTTTCACGTGCAGTGGAATTTGGGGGGAAGGGAGGGACGTGACGCGAGGCAAGGGAGGAGAGTGGAGCAAACATTCCCAGCACAATAAAAAAAAACACCATAAAATAAAGATTGCTGAGTCTTTGATCTCGAGTCAAGTCAATTCCCGAGTCTTTCAGGGTTGAGTACGAGTCAAGTCTGGAGTCTCCAAAGATGCGACTTGAGTGCAACTCGAGTACGAGTCTTTAACTCGAGTCTCCATCTCTGCTTATAACTTCACATTTCTATGAAGGATTCATTACTTTTAAGTATAGCTTAGGTCAGCAGAGGTCAGTGGATGTGTTACAGAAAAAATGAAAGCAGCAAAGGTTGTCCTTCGGTCGGTTTGTGTTTCAATGGGGATTTCTAGGCTTCGTGGCATATTTTACAGGCTTTTTATCCTACAGGTTCTATAAGCAGGTCAATGCATGTAGTAGGCTGTTTCAGTCATTAGGTTCTGTAAATTCATTGTGGGGTTAACATTAAAATGAAAATGTACTTTTAATACCTAAGTATTTTCAAAAGCATTAACTCCAGTTTTTTACCTTAAGTTAAAATTTGACTGAAGAACTTTCACTTGTATTGGACTAATATTTGATCAGGAGTATCTATGCTTTCACTTAAGTAATGGAGTTCACTTTGTCCACCATTGGAAGTGATGAAGTGAAATGTGACATTTAAGAAGGAGTGTTAAAGGGATTCCTCAACTTTGCTTTCCCTGAACATGTTAAATCTGCATGCATGTGGAGCAGCTGGCCTTTATACTCTACAACAGGCCCTTTTTGTCATTTATAAAGGCCTGGGTATGGGTGGCCTCACCTTGTGCGCCCCTCCTTGACATTAAACCAGGAGAAGATGTAGATAATCCCCACCACCATGTCAAACACGATCTCCTCCCATTTACTGATGCAGAAGTCCGTCTCACAGTGGACGATCCAGAAGGTCATGATGCACCAGTGCAGCACGATGAAGATGCCAAAGTAGAGCTGAAACACAGAAGCAAACAGGGCGAAGGTGATGACCCGAGCGGCGATGGTGAAGAAGTGCCAGCAGAACTGGATGATGACGGCCAGGTAGCTGATAGGCTTCTTGTCGTCTCTGGAGTCTCGTAGGGCTTTTTGATAGGAGGCCAGAGCCCAGGCCAGGGAAAAGAGGGAGGCTGCTGCTGTCATTCCTGAAACACAGACACCGAGGTACGACATGGGTACATCGTCCATATATAACACTCAGTGAGTTTAGGCCGACATGCATCAGGAATGTATTAGACACATCTCTCAAAACCTAAGGCACAGAGGAAGCATTTTTGGAGCTCTGACAGCAACATCCTTGACTTTATGAAGAATCATGGAGAAATGAACAAAACAAAGAGAAAGATAAAACTAATGGACCTTCAGCTGCCTGCTGAGTCTGCTGTTAGCATTAGCTTCAAGCTAAAATATCTATTGTCATGATGTTTGATGTATGACCAAATTCACTTTAGTGATGTAAAAACATATGTGTGAGTACAGCCTTCTCACCAGGTGCTGTCTGGCCCTGCCCCCTTCCCTCCAGGGTTATCACCTCTGTCATGATTGGTTTTAAAGTGGAAACATGTTCTTTCCAACATGTGAGTGGTTAGAAGTGTTACCTTGAACGGCCTGCAGCTCGTGCGTCTGTATGATGATGCACAGCTGTAGTACCAGCTGTGGCGCACTCTCCAGGAAGGTGGCAAGCAAGTGGAGCATGCTCACATCTGCAAACTCATAGACCATCCTCCAGTGGTAACGCCAGCGCTCCGTCTCTGCACTCTGTCGACTCCTGATGCCCAGGTAGATGGTGTGGAAGTACCTTCGGGAGGAACATCAGGGTTAGATGTCAAACAGACATGAGAAATAGAAAAAAAACAAACCCTCCATGAAGACTTCATAGTCAAACATCTCCTTATATCTGCTTCACTATGGAATAAAAATCCTATCTTTGTTCGAAAGCATGCTCTAATATTTGAGAGCAAAGTTTCAAGTTTTGAGAGCGAAGCAATTTCATTTTGAGACCATTATTCATCTTTGAGCGCAGATCTGCATGTTTTGAAAGCAAAACTTCTTCATTTTGTGCTCAGATTTTTCCTTTAATACCTTGTTTGTGCGCTCAAATTTCATTTTTCCTCTCAGATTTTTTTTCTGCTCACACATGAAACAAAACTGCTCCCAGCCAATAGGAAGTGAGTATCTGTTTGGCCAATGACATTAATGCTACATGGTTGCTGGAGAGGTTCGCTAGATTGAGCTGAGCGTCTCGCACGGGCGACTCCTCTCCCATGTCTCTCCCATGACCATCCTGCTCTTCAGGACAACTCATTGGCAAAATGGACAGAGACCAGAGTCAATAACATGGAACAAAGTTAGTGAGAGAGGGCTAGTAATGGCATCAACTTTCATTAGCTTCACCTCTTTATTTGGAAAACTGTGAGCTGGCTAAGCTATTGTGGTAAGCTACCATCTTAAACCCTTTTCTCCCATCAGTCACCAACAACCATGCCACATTCAGAGTCTCTCTAAATCTCCTTTCTTCTCCAGCGTGATGCTTGGTTTGAACTTCAGCCGTCTCAGTGCTTTAAAGCATGTCTACATGCCTTAAAGCACTGAGAAGCTGCCATATGATTGGCTGATCAGAACTTTATGTTAATGAGCAGCTTAGTGGGTGTACCTCGTGGTGTGGCTGAGAGCTAATGTTTTAGGATGTGGCTGTTCTCAGCCGTTGACCCTGACGTGGCTGTCCTCTCTTAAGGCTGAATGAGCTGACTTGTATTTTAGGTGATGTGAGTGAGGCAGTCAGAACTGGGACACCTTCAGTGTGAGTGTAACCACGGTGACAGGCTAACACGTGCACGCATACATGTGCACGTACAGTCAGCTTTAACTCAGCAAAGATGTAATTTTAAATTCTTTATTGATGGTGTTTGTTAATTTCATGTCCCATTAGCTGCTGCTGCATGACCATCCTGAATGTGTGAGATGTTTCTGAGAGACGAAGACGGAGGACACAGAAATGAACTGGGACACTGACACAAACACACAGCTTCACGCAGGAGCACAGAAAGTAGGCCACAGACAGACTGAGAGGTAATAATGAATTCATTTGATTAAGCCAGCAGCGCCGCAGGTCTGGAGATGAACACTTGTGGCTGGATTGAGCATAGGACTGTGTCTCAGAGTCTTTAACCACGCCTTCAGCACTCTAAGAGCGCAAACCTCCTCCAAGGTAGCTCACATACTGCTGTTATATCTATAAGTTATAGTTCCATGATAAACTTACCATCATAAAATGATTTAAGACTCTGAAAACCCACACCTAGCACTTAGGATTATGCTGATATCATTATTAGTTAGACAGTTATTGAGCAAAAACAAATGGTTCACTAATGGCAGTTATCTGGATCACAACCAAAATCTAATTATTTGTAAGTTGATCCATTACCAACATCTCAAAATTTCAGCAAAATCTGTGAAGTGTTTGAGGAATCTTGCTAACAAACACATGCTAGCAAAAAACATAACCTCCTTGGTGGAGGTATCCAGAATGTCTTGCCCGAAGATCGATCCCAAACAGATCAAACCAACACCGAAATGCTGGTCTTCTCAACCCAGGAGGTTCCAAAAGCCTATCTGCAACAGAAAGCCGGATATTTACCCTTCAAATAAAATTTCAAGGTTAATTTATGCCAGACACTCGGAAGAAATTTGTTGTTTTGGGGAAGAGACGATGGCGGTGGATGCATAGACAGTTGTTACTCTGTACTGGGGATTTAAACTGTGCGTATAAACAAACACAACATAAATTGTGTGCCATGCTCACAATACCTTTTGGTCTTCACAATGTTCCGTTGCTCAGTGACATGACGTTTTGGTTATGATTAGGCTCATTCTAGAATCTGAACGCTAGATGACGCTAAAATGCCAAATTCTATACACTGCACCTTGAAAATATCTTCATTTTAGAGGGATTGGATCAAAATTTTAGCATCTGTGAAGCAATGTTTCAAAGTTTTCCCTCAATCTCAGAGTGTTTCGGGCAGCATGATGTCACCCACTGATTGACAGCTCAGTGCAGCTGGTCTGTGTGACTGAAGGATGGAAAATGGACTGCGTAATACACACCCATTATAAAGAGAGGCTCCTGACAGAGCTGCAGAAACACACATCAGTCCAACTTATAGCAGGTCAAAGGAATGAAAAGGGATGAAACCCTCAAAATTGAGGTCAACGGGCATGAGGGACATGCGACCAAGCAAGGACCCGTCCAAAGCTGCTTTCAGCATTAATTCTTTTAATTATTTTTTACCTCTAACATTGGCAATGGTCTTTCAGACTAAAACCATTTCTCACGTTCTTCGTAGAATAATTAACTTAATGTTGATGATTTTGTTTTAAAGTGATGCCTGGCAACCACAGTTTCTTTATCAGTTTAGTACAGTACTGTACTCATGTGATAATGCATTCCTGTTGTGTGTGTGCAGTACGCGTCCTCTGCCATCAGCTAAACCATATCTTACCTGGATACAGCAGAGCTATTTCCTGGTTGGTTAATATGTATGTTATTTCTTGATAGGCTGATGGGTTGTTGATTTGTTGACTCAGTTGTGTCAAGCTCCTGTTGAGCTCAATTATTCAAAAAATGTCTTGCTACACATTCCAATTCATATATAGTGGTGTAACACAATACATTTTTCATGGTTGAGAACGTGAACGTGTGTGCCACGTGAGAGTGTGAAAAAATTTAAGCTGAATGTGTGAGACTTGAGAGCCCTGTGTCAGAGGTCATAGGAGAATGGACAGAGAGGTTTGAGATGATGGAAAGGCAACGGGAACTCAAATGACCATTTCTGAACACAACACATCCAGTCTTGATACTGATGATCTAAAGTAGCAGAGGACCACACCAGGCGCCACTAATGTAAGCTACGCACAGGAAACTGAGGGTCTGACTCCAAAACTGGACAACAGAAGGTTGTAAAAGTGTCTCCTGGTCGGATGAGTTTGGATTTCTGCTCCACACCCGGATGGTATGCTCAGAGTTTGGTGTGAACATCATTAAGCATGGATACAGCCTGCCTTGGACCAGCTGGTGAGGGGGATACTATCTTGGCACACTTTAGTCCCCCTAGTCCCACCTGAGCATGGTTTAAACCCCACAGCCAACCTGACCATGTCCATCCCTTTATGACCACAGGGGACCATCTTCTGATGGAGACTTCAGCAGCTCCATGTCTCAGAGCTCAGATCATTTAACACTGGTTTAAGTTCACTGTACTCCAGTGGCCTCCACAGTCACCAGATCTCAGTCATGTACAGCACCTCTGGGATGTGGGGGAGCAGGAAATTCTCATCATGGATGTCCAGCAGCTCTGTAGTGTCAGGAAGATACAGATCAACATCTCAAAGAATGAGGGAGCTCTGACAGTGAAAGGGGTCACACCTGGGACGAGGAAGGTGTACCTAATAAAGTGACCAGTGAGTGTATCATGCCTTATTTCGTACACCACCAGCAGACACAAAGGAGGCCAACTGAACAAAGAGGGTGATGGAGGTGAGAGATTATATTACAGTCTGCTGCCCCCCTCCACTGTCATTCTGCTGCTCAGATAGAAATAGTCTATAAATAATTCATCTCTCTCTCAGACGCTGTAAGGGTTTAAATATAACATCTGACAAAAGCCCAGACTGGAAGGATTCTTCATGGGAGCCAAACTCATCGCTCCACCTGCTGGTGACGGCAAGAACTACAGACCAAGGAGCAGGCCATGTGGCAAAACGACCCAATGTGGGCCTTTCTGAGGCCTAAGTTAGCTGTTAGCTGGGCTAACAAGGTTTGGTAAAAACACAACAATAATGATGATAATAATAATAATAATAATAATGATAATAATAATAATAATAATAATAATAATAATAATAATAATAGTAATAATAATAATAACAATAATCTAATTTACATTTATCAAAGACAGGCAAAAGCAACATAAAATACAATAACACATAAGACCTGTCCTGTTCCCTCCCTGGACGTTAAGATTGTTGAAACAGAATTTATCGTCCACATGAATCATTCATATTATTAATTAAAGGACACAGCTGATCTGCAGGTCTCACCCCAATTTAAATTCACAGGATCCGTGTTGACCTTCTTAAAGTCTTGTAGTCTTTTACTTTCTCTATTTTTTACATTTCAAGTCTGAATTATCTGTGGAGGTGTTTGGCTTCAACAGAAGCTGCATCTACTGTCTACACTCAGGGATGTCCTGGTCCTGGTGGTAAAATGACCATTAAATTATTATTAATGAGCCACCAGTGAAACCTTTACTAAAGAACAGAGTTGATTTTTTCTTGCTGTCAGTTTTGGTATTTTTAATTTCTGTGATGCTGCAAATACTTAAACGTCATGGTATTTGTACTTTAAGTACTTCCTGATATGGGGATGTGACAGGTGGATAAGAATTCAGTATAAGATCACCATAATGGGCTGATGGTTTATTAACTGGAACTCAAATGTAAAAGTGTCAAACTTGCTAAAATAGTGACTTTGAGATTTGTCAAAACACATCAAATCCCGTAAATACCGATTTCTAATTTAAAATGTCTATATTATTTATTTGCCTTTTTCCCACTCATAAATTAAGATGATTTTCTTACCCAATACCATCTTTAAGATAATGTAAAACTTCATGATGGCAACTCACATGCTTACTTCTTTGGAGACTCCAAAAAAAGATTTTAGTTCACAGTCACAATTTTGTAAATGTTGGCGTATAAAGACATCAGCCAACAGGAACAATGGACAGTGTCACATTTCGACGACAAAGTGAAGAATACATTAAAACATTTAAAAAAGCATGTTCTAGAGACAGTCCTGAACTTTTGTGTTTTTATTTTCTTCCACTGTTTTTATCTTCTGATCTGTGAAAAACAGTTTAAGAAAGACAGTTAAAAGATAAATAAACTTGAACTAAATAAACCAACCAAAACACGGTCCACAGGGATTTTTACATAAATGCTATAAGCCAACTGCAGTGTCATTTCTGAAATAACTTTTATCCAACACGTAAGAACAGCAAATGATACTGATAAACATGTGACACTCGGTCCTGGATGTTTTTTTTGTGTTTGTGCCACCCAAAGAATTTTAATCGTAAAGTGTCTCCTTCAGATTCTGAATTCAGAATCCGATCAGGATTTTACTGCAATAACGCAAACGGACACAAACAAAATTACTCCTTTATTCCTTCAGCCTTTGACCTCCTCACCAGGAGAAGCAGCATCTCACAGGAAACATCCTCCCCCCGGTTAACCGGACACCATCACTGAAGTCACAGACGTCTGACAGACAGTCAGCTGACCAATCAGGAGAGGCCTCCCACAGCTGTCAGCTAACTTTGTTTATCATGGATGAAAAATGGAGAGACAGAAGAATAAACAGTAGCAGAGCATGAGGGCAGAGCACTTTCCGCAGCCTCACCATGTCATATGATAAAGTGTTTAGTTAGAGCAAGAAGATCAAGAACAAAGGACTCCACAAGGTCCTCGGAGATCTGACAGGTGATCCAACATTCTTCATGCAGTTTGGCTTTTACTCCAACACCTCTATGATTTACGGCAGCATGAGTGTGTGATGATACGTCACTGACCGGATTTGAGCACAGGCAGCAGTGTGCCTCTTCACTCAATGCTCTTTTTGAACATAACAGCTACTTTGTTTCACATCAGGGCAAAACTTGAACTCAACTCCTGAAAAACTGCTGTTCTGGTCACATCCTCCCCTAATTAACAGTAACTGTTAATTATATCCTTGAAGTCTGGTTAGTCTCCACTGAGGTATGAATGAACAGCACAGCTGAACGGGAGGGTAGCACCCAAAAATGTGCCAAAATCGCCTAGAAGAAAGCCTGAAGGGGGTTGGGGACCGATCTTGGGGTGCTGCTCCCCTATGACCACTCCATTGTCTGTCTTTGACTTCAACAGTCTCATGGTTTAGAGGATGTTAAAAATCATTAATAAATCTAAAAAATAAATAAATAGAATAAAAACAATAGCAATAATAATAAATGTGCCTAATCTAAAGAAAGTTTCCAAACATTTTGAGGAGTATATTTTAGTTATATAATGCAAAAAAAAAAAAAAAAAGTTCCCAAACCTTGGTCCTGATTCCTCATTTGTCAGTGGGTCCTGGAGCCAGTACACAGGTGGTCTGTATGACCATCTCCTTCTCTCACATCAGTCAGCACAATGCCTTTGGCTGAATTTTAGCCATTTGTTGATTTCACTGATAAAAATAAGTAATACATGTCATTGTATGATGTAAATCCCCAGCTGTGATGACAGATCAGGGCTTTCTGCTGAACTCAGGGGGTGAATTCTCTTCTGAGCTGGTGCAGCCTGTGTTTCCTGAACTGTTATAGCGAGCTGATGAGAGCTGACCTGCAACCTGAGAGTGTGAGAGTGTTAAAGATGGCAGCTGGTAGCCACGCTGAAGGAGCTGGCATCAGTCACAGGACAGCGCCGTGCCAAAAGAGCGACTACAGTCAGAGAAACACACTGCTTACTCACTCATTGATACTCTCTCTCCACTCACAAACTGAGGGGGGTTTCACCATCAGATCAAAGTGGTCCGTGGCCTCCCTCTGTAGGAGGATGCAGTCTTCATAGGGGATTGACTCTGTGGTACTAACTTAGCTAAACATTGCTTCAGGATTGACTTGGGTGTACAAATTCTCAGCTGTGGCGGAAGATGCTTCAATAAGAGGCTCAAACGGGCATCATTTACCTCAGTTGTCCAAATGCTGCTGCTTATTTGAGGGATTTTGATGGTTCAATAAAAACTGCATGAAGGTTTTATGAATAGATCCCATTTCTTTATGTATATATTCTATATTAGGCCAGTGGCGACCTATATACAGTCATGGAAAAAATTATTAGACCACCCTTGTTTTCTTCAATTTCTTGTTCATTCTAATATCTGGTACCACTAAACGTATAATACAATGAACACAACAAAAAATGCAGCTGGTCACATAATACTTTATGTCCTATTTGACATTCTTAAGCTTAATTGATTCCCAGGGTATATAAGAGGCCATTTCATGTCACAAGCAGCACTGCACATGCAAAGGCCTAGAGTGGTTTCCTGCTTACATTCAAGCCGTAGCACAACTCAGAAGTTGTCAGCTCTCACATAATGCCTAAAACAAAAGAATTATGGGAAGCCACAAAGGCAGCCATCTTGGCACTGCTGGAAATTGGCATGAGTGAGAGACAGGTAGCGAAAAAACTGAAGATCTCCAAGACAGCCGTTCATTACAACAAAAAAAACCAAGCTGAACATGGCACTACCAAATTGCTACCTGGCCGTGGCAGAAGCGTCTTTCTACCCCACGAGATGACCGTGCACTCATCCGTTCCTGTGTCAGGAATCGTCGTCAGACCTCCAGGGACCTTAAAAATGAGTGGGCACTGTCGAGAAATGTGACTTGTTCAGCACGGACAGTTCGAAACCGACTTGTTGAAGCTGGTTTGAAGTCACACAGAACGCAAGAAGCCCTTCATCAATGAAAGGCAGAGGAAGGCCGGTTACTCTTTGCTCGAGACCACAAGGATTGGACTGTTGATGATTGGGCTAAGATTCTCTTCAGTGATGAATCCAATTTTGAATTGATGCCCACTCCAGCCAACTTACTGGTTAGGAGGAAGCCTGGAGAAGCTTACAACCCAGAATGTCTTGCCCCTACAGTAAAACATGGGGGTGGATCAGTCATGATCTGGGGTTGTTTCAGTCTGAGTGGAACAGGGCAAATGCAATTGTGTGAAGGCCGAATGAACCAGGTCATGTACAGGACTACCCTTGAAAACAGTCTTCTTCCATCAGCTGGAAAACTCTTTCCTGCCTCCAATGACTGGATTTTCCAACAAGACAATGCCCCTTGCCACATGGCAAGGTCAGTTAAAGCCTGGATGGAGAACCACAACATTAGCACCATGCCTTGGCCTGCTCAATCACCAGATCTTAATCCAATTGAAAACCTGTGGAAAATCATCAAACTCAAAATGGAGAACCACAAGCCCAAAAACAAAGAAAATTTGTTTGAATTTGTCCAACAGGAATGGGCTGCTGTGACAGCAGAACAATGTCAGAAGCTGGTGGAGAGCATGCCAAGACGCATGGCTGCAGTCATCAAAAACAATGGTTATGCAATCAAGTATTAACTCTTGTGTGTATCATGTGTTTAAAGCAAACAGAAAAGAAAACATGGAATGCTTAAAAGTAGTGTTTTTGGCGGTACAATGCCATAGCTATTGATGTAAGAATTTAAGTAATTTTGGTTATTATCAAGAAAACCATGGAAAATGAATAGTTCTTAGTTCTTAAATTAAACTCTCATGAGCTATTTTTGTTGTTATCATTATAATTGTCCAAACAAATGTACCTTTAGTTGAGCCAGGCATTAAAATTAACAAGAAATTGAAGAAAACAAGGGTGGTCTAATAATTTTTTTCCATGACTGTATATTTCTATATTTTTCTCTTTTCTTAATTATATTTTATTTAGTTCAGTGTTGCCATTACCATTTGGGCCCTTATGGTGGGGATTGGAATAAATCTACACACTGACTCAGCTCAACACAAAGGACCTTTCAGTCTATGTCTCTGGTCCATCTGGACAACAGCCTACAGAAAGTGGCCAAATGGGCAGAACCTTCAAAAGCAAATCCATCAGATGATTGGATGATCATTCTGTCAATCACAGTCATTATGGGTCAATCAGACATGACTGCCACAATACCAGGCACTCAAGCTACAGCGTAGAGCTAAATTTGTTCTCCAGGAAGAAGTGCTTTCAGTGTTCATCCTTTAATAAAGGAGTGAGGTCCAGATCTGATAAAACTGCTCATGAAGCTGTTAGCATCTAAGCTAATCTCAGTAAGTGCAGTCACCTCCTGCTGTCGTCTTGCCCATAGCTCCACCTGTTCCTGTTCTGAAATGCACTAACTGGTGGTGCCACTTTGGGCCAAGCTCAGTCGAAGGTTGGAGCTTGGTGAGATGGATCTGATTACAGACATGAATCAAGTGGATCCAGCTGCTGATGCACAAGGGTAGAATTTCCTCACTTCCTCCCAGTTTTCACCCACTTTTATAAAATGGCAACATATTTGTTTAGAAAAGATAATTTCACCACAAACAAAGTGAGGTCTGCTGCCACAGTCAATCTGACTAATCCAGACACTTCTGATGTGGTTTTCTGTAGAACATCTGCTCTTTTAAGATGACTGAAGATCATTTAATTCACAATATGTGCAAACACTGTCCTTTAAGAGGGCTCTCTTGCCAACAAAGCATTATGGGATTGCTAACGGGACAAAATAAGAGAGCCCACTTTTAACAGCTTTTCTTTATGAAAATTAATCCATGCTCAAGAGTTTGCTAAAGGATCATCATCTCAAAACTAGACGTAGCAGAGCTGGGTGGAGTTAGGCAGTGAGACTCATGTCAGCTTTAGTTTGGCTCCACCTTTACATGGGTTGAAGGTTAAAGGTCGAAGGTTAAAGGAGATTCCGTGGATTTTGGTCAACAAACTGTTCAGTGGATATAGAAGATATCAGAGTGGCTCCATCAACACCAACTGTTACCTTGGTGACAATAAACATATGTCTGCCATGGTGACCATAAACCACAGCTTTAAAAAACAAAGGAATATTTTTTGCATTTCTAGGATGGGACACTGCACAGGGCGGCAGCAGGAAGAGCTTGTTGGTCTGTTGGACATCACATGTTCACATGTGGTGGTTTGCCTCCATGTGTCTGCCTTGTCATTGGCTGGTGACCAGTTCAGAGTGTACCCTGCCTCTCGTTCAATGACAGCTGGGACAGGATGAGACGGGTCATGTTTTAACCCTAACCCCGGGTGCAAAGACTCCTCAGGCTGATGCTCTGATGTGTCACAATGTCCATGAATGTTCACTGAAGACACAAAAATGATCTTTTTTAAATAATAATGAGAATCTCCTGTCCCCCCACATCATGGAGGTGCTCTACTGGATTGAGATCTGGTGACTGTACAACAGTGAACACATTGTCATGTTGGAGAAACCAGTGTGAGATGATCTGAGCTCTGAGACATGGAGCTGCTGAAGTCTCCATCAGAAGATGGTTCGCTGTGGTCATAAAGGGATGGACATGGTCAGGTTGGCTGTGGGGTTTAAACCATGCTCAGGTGGGACTAGGGGGACTAAAGTGTGCCAAGATAATATCCCCTACACCAGCAGCAGCCTGAACTGCTGGTCCAAGGCAGGCTGTATACATGCTTAATGACATTCACACCAAAGTCTGGGCCTACCATCTGAATATGGAGCAGAAATCCAGACTCATCAGACCAGGAGACACTTTTACAACCTTCTGTTGTCCAGTTTTGGAGGGTCAGACCCTCTGTTTCCTGTGCGTAGCTGACATGAGTGGCACCTGGTGTGGTCTCCTGCTGCTGTAGATCATCAGTGTGTAGACTGGGTGTGTCGTGTGTTCAGAAATGACTGTCATGGGTGTTTATCTAAGTTTTGGTTGACTTTTCATCTTCTCTTACACTCTGCACATTTTCCTCTCACTTTTGGCTTCAACAAGTTATTTTTGCCAGAGAACTGCTGCTCTTTGGATATTTTCTCTTCTTGAGACCATTCTCTGAGAACACTCAATGGTTGAATGTGAAAATCCTGGTAAATGGCTAGTTTCTGACACAACAATCATGCCACATTCAAAGTAACTTGAATCTTCTTTCTTCTCCAGTCTGATCAGTTTGAACTTGAGCATGTAAATGCTTAAATGCACTGAGCTGCTACCATGTGATTGGCTTCAGCCATTTGCGTTAGGAGCAGATGAGCTGGTGTAGCTAATGAAGTATACAGTGAGTTCAACTATTAGTGATTGGAAAAGTGGGTACAAATGGGGAGGAGCCTGTCCCTGAGAATTCCACAGCCTGTAACTTGTTTTAAGGGATTAGGGCCTCAAAGTACTTTAGCTGTGCAGACCCCCTTCGGATTTGATGCCCCCTACACTAGCTGTATCTTGAGGCCCCCTAGAGCACGAGGCCCCGGCCTGCCTTGGCTAACTGGTGACCCTCTGTGTGTGCACTAAATGAATGAATGGCTGGATAGAGGAGCTTCGCCCCTACTCCCCTCCATCAGAGGCCTCTTTCCGTCCTTACCTCCAGATCTGGCCCAGCTGCAGGATGTGGATGACGGACTGGGTGAACCACACGCACAGGGTGTAGTAGGCCGAGGGTCTCCGCTGCCTGCCGGCCGCCGTGCTCCCGGTGCTGGTGTTCGTGGTGTTCTTGCTGGCAGTGCTCGCCTGCCTTTGCGGCGTGTTCGGGTGCTGCTGCGCGGTAACGTCCCCGTGCGAGGCTGAGCCGCTCAGCAGCTTGTTCCCGTCCATGTGCGTGCAGTCCGCGGACGCCTCGGCCCCTTCCTCGGTGCTGAAGTCGTGGACGAACCATCTAAAGCTGAAGAGCTGCACGGAGAAGGACCCGAGCACCACGAAGAAGAGCGTCAGGCCGAACCACCAGTAGTCTCTGCGGAGGTAATAATCCACGGAGAGCCACACGTCGGTGCCCACGTCGGCCAAGTACACGGCCACTGCGGCCACGATCCACAGGCAGTCCCAAAGCGTGTACTTCTGCTGCTCCCGGCCCAGCTGAAGGCACGGCGTGTTGGTGCCTCCCCCGCCGCAGCACCGAGACTCCCCGTTCGCGAAGTCTCCATCCCCGGGGCCCGCGGAATCCGGCGGGCCGCCCGGGTGGAGCCCCTGCACCGAGCCCGAGTGCTCCGAGTTCTGCAGCGGGGTGAAAGCGACGTCGCTCTTCTTGATCTTCAGGACCCCGTCCGATTTAGCAGCCATTGTTATCAGTGATATGACTCCCTTATTCTCCTCCTCTTCGCTCCGTCGACTCCCTTCTGCGCGCCTCCCCTCCTCCTCCTCCCTCCTGGGCAGGACTAGCTCCTCTGCCCAGTCTCCTCCTCATAATACAGAATAAAGACTGGACGCAGCACCGTGCATGCCCCGATATTTTGGTCCATATCACGTCTTCTTCTCGATGATCGGCTCACATCCAGCTGACGCCCCGCCTGCTTCTGATCCTCATAAACCGGCCCTGCGTCCGCGGTCACAGCCTCCCGGTGCCCTCGGTGCTTCCTGACGCGGAGGCAGATGTTGGAGAAGGAGATGGAGTCAGCAGAGGAGGAGAAACGGGGAGGCTGCAGCCATCTGCTTCTTCCATGGCACCGACCGAAAACTATGACATCATCCTCCCTCTGCTGCTCTCTCTCCGCTCCGCGATCACTGAGGCAGCCCCGTTTGCGAGCAGAGGGGGGGTATCACCGGTAGCTCTGTTTTTTGGGGCAGAACGAAGCCTGTCAGTTTGTCATCCTACAGCCTGCAGGAGAATTAAAGCTCAGGAACAGCCTGAATGTCCCAGTCTGCTGTCAGGACCACGGACAGCTCCTGCTCCAAGTTCACCGTCACTGAAACAGCTCCTCAAACTAACAGGCATTCATGTTCTGCTTGTCCATCCGGAAGCGGGCCAGCGGTGACCGGAAACACCTTCCTCTGGATGTGCAGGTCTTTAGTCTGATCACATGAGGCCATTAAGTGGTTTAAGTGATCAAAACTGAAATGACGCTGCGGTTTGACATCTGCGCTCAAATCCAGGCTTGGACACATGAATAAACGCGGAAGTAGAAAAGACTGCAGTACCTGGAATCACCCATAGGACGTTCACTTCTGAATTAAAAAGTCGACCCCATTAGACCTCCTTAAGAGAGACATGTTTACTGATTGCAAAATAGGCCTAATGACAGCAAAATGGCGATTTCATGAAAACAGGCCCAGCTGTATTACTCTCCATTACTCTGCAGTGCCAGTCAAAAGGCTTTTATTGGCTTTTAATAGCCATCTCCTGGGCTGCTTTTACAGTGATCCTGCAGGATTAGGGGTACCAGAGAGGACCTGGCAGGGTCCAGTGCCAGTCTTTCACCCAAATGTTCTTCAGATCAGGCAGCTCACACGTTCAAATCTTAATCAGAAGTGAGATCCTGCACGAGCTTGGCTTGGTGTGCGCTTGTCAGGTTGTTGGGGAAGAACGATTTCACATTATTCCAAATATGATAAAATTCTCAGGTTCTATTGTGTTTGTTTTCTGTTTGTTTGTGAGGTTGTTGGCTTTAAACTGAGCTGTGTGCTTGTTTGGCTCCTCCTCTGTCTCCTCAGGTTTAAATCATGTGTTCGTGACAGGTCATGTTTGCTTCACGTTGCAGGGCAAATGACTTTCCACTTTATTAGGTACACTCATTCAACTGATTATTAATGAAAAAATCTAGTTGGTCAATCACATGACAGCTATTCAGTACTGCTCCAGCTGTCTGTTTCACTTCTGTTTGTTTTTCCTGTGCTGCTCTTTCTCCCTCAGAATGTCTGAGGACAAGGGCGTGGCTGGTGAGAGGCACTCCTGTGATGCATGATGGAGACACACCTGCATTCAATCTCAGCAATCAACCCTTCCATAAAAGACTAGTCAAGACTCCAACACTCTGTCAGATAATTCCCTCCAGTCGGTTGTGTCCAACTCCTAATTCATCTTTTATACATACTGGTGTATGATTTCTTTGCATTTCTTGTGTGTGAGTTTTTACCTGCCTACACAGCATCTAATCTTTTCTCAAAGAGGACTTGAGCCCCGAGTTGTCGGCCAGCCTTCATACCTTTCCAGCCCTTTTTTGCTATTGTCCATTTTCTGGGTTTTTTGTATGGTTTCCCCTGCCTACTTCTACTTAAACACCGAAAATTGCCCTTTTTGTCAGTTTTCTGTTTCTGTGGCCCAGACTTTGAATCTCAACCTAAAAAAACAGCAGCAGAACACCACAACAGATGCCACTCCTGTCAGCTAGGAACAGGAAACTGTCCACACAGGTTCACCAAAACCTCAGGCCCCTTTGTCCCACCTGAGCATGGCTCAACCACAGCCTACCTGAGGATTGTCCTGACCATGTCCATCCCTTAATGATCACAGTGCACCATCTTCTGATAGAGACTTCCGGCAGCCCCATGTCTCCATCATTAAACAAATATTTGAAAATAATTGTGGTGGTTTATATTCCAGCATCCACAGCTTGTTAGCCAATATCTGAAAATAAAAGCAAGCCTGAAGAACTCACTTGACCTGTTCAGCTTGTGATGACTGTTGACTCAACGTCATTTCATAATCTGCCATTTTTATACAACACACACTGAAAAATAAAAACCACAGAGCGTTAAAAGCAAAACCAAATTAAGCTGCAGTCAAAAAGATTTGATTGTGAACATCACATTTATTTGGACAATTCAGCGCAGCAAGTCCTACAGATATTTACACCTCTGCTCTTCTGCTCAGTCATGAACTTGGAATATTTAAATGCAAATAAAAGCACATAGACCGTTCATATCATAAAAATGAAGCAAACTTGCTCACATTCATGAAGTTAGACAAGCTGCTGCCCGTGTTCAGAGCTGAGCATGCACAGGGAGAACAGCCACACTCACAACAGGGACATACAGCCTAAACTTAGTACAGGGATGATGATCATGATGGATGGGGATCAGTGTTCTGGCCTGTTGCCTTGAATCACCATGGTAACCATCACGCATGCTCATTGGCTGAATGCTACACCTGCAGATATCACGCTAACAACCAATCACGGTCTTCATCGACAGGGTCCTCACAGAGACGCTGACTTTGACTTACCAATAGTACAGGAGCTCAGAGAAGGTTTAACGGGGATCTCGAACTCTGAGGATCCCAGTGTATTCAGGTTCATGCTGAGGGTGCAGCCCTCCTGGAGAATTTAGTTTCTGTTTGAACATTCATTAGTGTCCTTGTATGGAAAATTATTTGACCATAAATATGTAATGAGAATATATTGGTCTTCCAGCTGCTGCTAGTTTACCTGCCGGAAATGTTGGTCAAAATTATGACTTAGCTGCAGCCACACGTTCAGAAGTCAAGAGCATGGGGCTGCTCATGGAGAACGAAGGTCACCCATCGTCAGAAACTGATAACACAGAAGGCTGCAAGAAACACGTCACCAGAGCCAAAGAGGCTGTATAGAAGAGCAAATCAAGATCCAATTTAAAAGTTGCTCTTAAAATGAGGGTTTCCTCAACAATTATTTATATTTTACAATGGCAAAGTATTGCCCTGTCATTTTTGCCTGATCAGCGAGGCCTGCTATCTAAGTTCTTCTGATGGTCACAGGTGGCAGAGGATGGTCATAAGTGTTGTTTCAGACTTAAAGACGCATGGTCAGACTTCTGCTGACTCAGTCCCTCTCGACTGTCTCCTGGAGCTTGGTCTGAGGTCCACAGGTGAGGGTGGTTCAGGTGCAGGAGTCAGTGTGGAAGCTTCGGTCATTTCTTTCGAGGAACTTTATCTCCAAGAGTGACTTCACTCATCAGTTTCTGTAGAGAGTAACGAGGAGGTTAATGACAGAAAGATACAGATATGACTTACACTTCTTCATATGATCTGTTTTACAGATGAAGTGAAGGCACTGAAGTGTACCTGATGTTTACGCATCATAACAGATTTTTTTACTCATTAACATGATTTACTAAATGTCATGATGTTCACAACATCCTCTGAGGCAACCCTGCTCAGTCAGCACAGAGAGGAGGATGGCTTTACAAGGAATGGATAACTTTAAAGGGACCATAAATCTCCAAACAATAACATAAAAAAGGTACATCCATCAATATTTCAGTTTGGAAAGCATTTGTTTGGGTGGATTAGAGTCTACATATCTATATCTATCTATCTATCTATCTATCTATCTATCTATCTATCTATCTATCTATCTAGATAAATAGATATATGTATATATTAACAGGCATAACACAGAGAAACAATGCAACAGCCTGACACAGAGACTTGGACAAGGACTTAAGTGAAAACCACACCTATATACCACACAGGTGACTGAAACAAGACAAGTGAAGCACATGAGATCAACTAAGGCAGGGGAAACACGGGAAGTAAAACTAAGTGCATAGGCTACACAAGGAGAAAAATATTAGGCATGAAAATGAGTTGGGGTTGAAAAGGTGAGGAGACCATGACCCCCCCACAGGAATCAGGAGGCATGCTCCCCGTAAGAAAATTTGTAATATGTTGTATTGAAAAGCATCAATCTGATGCATTTTGAGAGAACAGTGAAGCAGAATTACAGGACAGTATGAATGTTAAATAAGTATCTATCTATACATAGTCCCATTCTGCTCTGTAAGAAATGAGACTGACAGCTTCTCTCATGAAATGCGTTAACAGTTCAATTCCACCGGAGGCTTGTTATGATACGTAGCTGCGTTATTTCTTCTGCTGTATTAGCTAACGTTAGCATCAATGACACAATACCTCTTTCAGCAAGTTTTAATTCTTCTAGTGAATATACAACCTACCAGAGGTGAGACAATGCCATATGTATGCAAGTCACAAGTAAGTCTCAAGTCATTGCCCTCAAGTCCCAAGTCAACTCCCAAGTCAAGACCGACAAGTCTCAAGTCAAGTCCTGAGTCCCATAGTTGGACTTTTGAGTCTTTTCTAGTCTTTTTCGAGTCTATCTTTGATGCCTCTCTCTGGTCTGTCATGGGTCCATAACTGGGTTTGACTTAAATATGTTTGTTTTTCTGGTTGAATGTTGGCTGACAGGTGGAATTCTGTAAAACAGAACCAATAGTTTCAGGGGTTGCATGTACAGCAATGCGGAATCAATAAAAAAATGCACTTTTAAAATGATAACTAACCTAACCCCCCTCACATTTTTAACTTGATAATAATCTGGGAGCTGGATGTGGCCACAGGGCCACCAGTGGATGATCAATGATGTGACAACAGATTTGTCAAACAAGGTAAATTCTGGAATGCCGGAAGTGTATAAAAGCTTTTATCATTAGTTAATTTGGGAATTGGAAGGAAAGGTTGATAAATTCACATTTTAGATAAAACATACTCTTTAGGGATGACTCTTACAGGTCTATCCTGAGTAACATGCACCATCTTAAAAGTCATCATGACCCAAATCTTGAAGAGATCAACCACTTTAACTTGTTTAGTGAAAAACTTTGCAGTTTGTCTGTAAGATTGAAAAAGAAAACTTACATGTATTCTTGTGCAAAGAAACTGGAGAAAATATTATAAAGATTGAATAATAATGAAAGCCCTGGGAGATCATACATCCATGAATCTTACACTGTTTTCCATCAGAACATTTATGTTGGTTGTTTTCTAGATATCCCAAGTCAAAAGCTTACATAGGAAAATCCTGATGTTTGTGCTAAGATGACAGGACATGTCAAGATTCTGAGAGAACAGCTAATATGAATTTGATTCATCACAACAAAGTATGATAAATGGATGAAAGTTTGTTCACTTAGGGCCTCTGAACACTGTATACATTTTTGCTGCATTTTTTTCTGACTATTACACCGTCCACTGAAAACAGCTCTGAGACCCATTTTTAGGCCTTGACCCACAGGTTGAGAACCACTGCACTTTAGACTGCATTTCAGCTTGATCCTTTACAGATTGGTCTTCTATCATGGAGCATAAATGATGTAGGGAACCTCAGGATGAATCCCTCATTTAGAAAAAGTAAGTGAAAACAAGAGCTGGACTGCTCAGGAAAGCTGAGTTTTAATTCACCAAAAGGCTGACTCGTCATTTTTTAGACCGTACACATGAGCTAACGAGACATTGTCTGGATTGTAAAAGCACACAAAGTGATTCAGTACCCCTGTCCCATGCACCATGCTCATATCTTCATGCCCTCGGGCTTGAAGAGCCAACTTTAACAAAAAAAAAAAAAAATTTTTTTATCGAAATCAAGGCTCTCTTCAGGCGTGCGCACATGTTGACTGATAATCTCTGATATACCTCCATATCCCATCCATCTACGTTGATGTTGTGCTCTGATTTGCTGTGCATCTCGATGTACGCTATGCATGCGTAAATGGTCTGTCGTCATGAGCAGCACTTCGGTGTGGTCTCCTGGAGGCAATCTGTGCTGCGGCTTTTGGGTATTGCCAAGCACCATAAGATCCTACAAAGTTTAACATTCCCACCCTCCATCTACTGGCAGGGATTGGTTTTGACACCTCCTTCAGCCTCAATGCAGTGAGGTGGGTAAGGTGATTCCTCCTGACCATGTTGGTATAAGGTCATCCAGTGCTTTGAAGCACCGCCTCAAGAATGATGAAATAGAACTAAGGTTACGTATGTAATGACAGTTCTATGAATCCTGGATGACCGCCAGAGCATTCTGTCACTCAGAATCACGTGATCTTGCGAGAAGATTCTGCAGGAACAGATCCTCTGATGACACTGGAATAAGTAGTCCGGGTCAACAGGGGTCACACGCGACTTTATTGGTACAGCTACTCAAACTTGCGCATGCACAATGTGTCATCCAGTGCTTTGAAGCACCCCCTCTGGCAGTCAGGAAGAATTCATAGAACCGTGGTTACATACGTAAACTTCGTTTTAAAAGGACAAGTAAAAAACACATCCAGTTGAAGATGGTATTACAATGAAAAATTAAAACCGTGTTCAGAAGAAGATGATTTAAAAAAAAACATTTGGTAACAGATGGGTAGATGGAGCTGGTTTTTCAATGACATGCTAAAAACATGTAAGCAGATGAAGATGGTTTTATAAATATAGGTTTAAAACTGGTTTGGACGAATATGGTTTTACAATAGGGGTGAAACGACATTTTGTGCCACGAAATTTCGTGAAATTAAAAAATGACAAACTAAAATTCAAAGACGCACAAACTAAAAGCACAAAATAAAAAAACGCGAAGGGGTGCGCACCACGTCTCAGTACTGAGACTGATGATTTTTTTACCCTTCTCGCCTACCGTAGCAAAACACTCACTTCAGAATGGAGGAAGACGAGGTTGAGGAATTAGCTGACGCTCCTTCATCAAATAAATTGGTTGTGTGGACCTATTTTGGCTTCCCATGTAAAAGACGAGAGAACGGTGAGAAGATTACGGACAAAACAACAACCGTGTGCAAAATATGCCGCCTCAGTTCGCCGTATACTGCGGCGAGAACAACTACCAACTATTTGAACTGGAGACAGGCAGCAACTGTATGTTTGTGTAAGTCTGCATTAAAAAACAATATTTGATTTTTGCATCTACTGTTGAGTTGACAGAATTTGATCATACTTAAAGATAAGTATCTGCACTGTTATAGGCTGAATATTATAGTTCACAGTTCAGACATTTATAGGTCTAAACTGCAGCTCTGAGGACTGCTACTTGTTTTCCTTTTCATTCAAGAATGTACTTATCCTGATTGTTACAACAACAAAGCTCTTTTTATTGAGATTTTATATTTGTATTTGCACTGTAGTCTAAATAAGGGGAAAAACTTAAATTTTGTTTTTTATTCAAAGAGCATTTATTTTGTACTGATGCAGCAATATTTTTGGTATGTCTGCATTAGGAAGAAAATAAAGAAAATGAGATTTTTGCACAACTTCATACTGTTGGGGATTTTCTATAACTTTATTTTGTATCGCGAGTATTTCGTATCGTGAGCCCTGTTTCGTAAGTACTGATAGAGGACAATTAATTAAAATGAATGAATGAGTGAATAAATAGTCATGATCAAAAACAGTTGATTAAAAATGTATATACCTTCTGTATTTTAATCAACTGTTTTTTATCATTATTATTTATTCACTCATTCATTCATTGTAATTAATTGTCCTCTATCAGAACTTATTTATTCATCCATTCATTGATCATGTTATTTTCTACGGTGCTGGCACGTCAATCGATGATCGATTGTTGGGTATTTGTGTGCATGGGGGTTGACTGTTTTGAATTCATGTTGTATTGTACAATGCACTGATGCTCTGCACAAATGAAGTTCCTAATGGATGGATTAAGTTCTTTTGATTTTTTTTTTTTTTTGTATTTCGTATCATTTCGTGAGTTGACCATTTCGTTACACCCCTACTTTGCAATGTCATGTTTTTGACATGTGAGCAGACGAAGATGGTTCAACAATGACATGTTGAACACTCATTTGCAGAAAAGATGGTTTTACAATGATCAATCAATAAAACAATAAATCATAATTTGTATAGCACCAATTCAAAACGAGTGTTATCTCAGGACACTTTACAACAGAGCAGGCTGAAGATAAACTCTTCATGTTATGGATACACATCCATGCATAGATACATATATGCTCACTGGCCTCTGAAAATGAGTTTTAAGACAGCTGCAGTACATCCAGAACATTGCTGCCAGGGTCCTGACCAGAACCAGGAAGTATGAGCATGAGTCCTGTGCTCAGGTCTTCCTGTGGCTCTGCTTGTGTACAAATCTCTCCACAGCCTAGTACCAAAGTACATCTCCGATATGTTAGTGCCATATGAACCATCTGGGACTCTGAGGACCTCAGGGACCGACCTCCTGCTGGTGCCCAGGGTCCAGACTAATCGTGGAGAAACAGGGTTCCAGTTTTATGTAGCTAAAACCTGGAATAGTCTTTCTGAAGATGTGAGACAGACCTCTACTGTGACAATGTTCAAATCTAGGCTCAAAACAGCTCTGTTTAACTGTGCATATGACTGAAAGTATCTTATCTGCACTCTTCTCTTTTAAGGGTCATTTTATAATGATTATTGTTGTTTTTATTTTGTATTGTGATTTTATGCATTTTTCTTGTTCTGTAAAGTGTTTTGAATTGCCTTGTGTATTAATTGTGCTCTACAAATAATCTTGCCTTGCCTTGCCTTGGGTAAAGGAAGGGAGTTGGTTGGGGACAAGTGGACTAAAATAAGAACTGAAGTTAGTGACTGATCCATGGACCAATCATAGACCTGTCATCCTCACATTTGTTTCGACTGAAAACAAATTTATTTGAGGTTTGCTTCTTGAGATGCAACATCTAATTTTCAGGAGGATCCTCGTGTCTGTATGATTGTGGTGATAATTTCATAGAGTGACATAGGGCTGGACAATTAATCGGATTTTGATCGTGATTTCAATTTTGCTATCTGACAATCATAAAAACATTATAATCGAAGAAAAACGATTAATATGCCACACACTGTGGAGTGCCGTGTATGCAAGTTCCTGCTCTTCATAGCGCTTCTGTGTTCCACGTGCAGCCACAGCGAGTGTGTGTGTGACACTTAAGTGGATCAATAATACTGTATGTGCCACTCGCTGGTTCTTTAAAGTTGTGTTTAAATCAATACTGAAGTTTTTAAATAAATCAATAATTGTGTATATTAATTATGATTTCAATATCACTTAAAATAATCAGGATTCTTATTTTACCATAATCGTCCAGCCCTGGAATGACACATATATAATGTGCTGAGATGAAGACGGTGTTGTAATGTTAAAAATACGTCTGCAGGTAGGGATGTTACAGTCACCAGTAAAATGGTAAACCGTGGTAAAATTTTCTATGGTTAGTATAACCCTGTCCTATTTACTACTGTTTACTAATTACTGGTAAACTGTGGTTGATTACCACAATGGGCTCTAATTTCGTGGCGCAGCGCAGGGGGCGCAAGCCTGGCGCACCCCACGCAGTGTTAATTTCGTGCGGCGCACCGCCGAGCACTGCCAATTTGACAATTTGGTAGACCGTCTGCGCAGAGATGGGTGTGACGGCGCACCAGGGGGGAGGTGAAGGCGCACCTGGGGGAGGTGCCGACAGATTCGAGTGGCGCAGTGACAATTTCGTGCCAAAAAACAGTGCAGAAAGTGCGCTGAAAGCACGCCAGCTCCAACCTGGTCTAACCTCGGCGCAGGGCGGAGCGCACACTCCGCAGCTGTAATTTGGTGACAAGCGCACATGTGCGCACGCCTCAGAGGCAGGTTTCCAGAGTGTCAGGCACATTTTAATGCAATAAACAATCACAGCAATCACTATTTAATGTAACCGTCTGAACCAGCATATACAATTGTATCCATATTAATTGTCCCGTCACATCTGATGTCGGATTAAAGCCGTTTGTCATAATAGAAACTTCACCTGGCAGCTGGAAGTTTGATGCACATTTTACAAGTCAACAATAAACAGCCTTAACATCTGATACTGAGTATATATCTGGCTTCTCTCATTTAATTAAATTCAAAGAAAAGAGGGAGAAAAAAGACGAAGAAAAAGGAGAGAAAATAAATGTCTGTCATTCAGGATTTACCCGTGATTTCCCATATTCCTCTATTTTAGTCTTTATTTTTAACGTGATCTAAAAAGATAGAGTAGGCTACATCATTGCAAGGAGGATGAGGAGGAGACACCAGGAGAGTATACAGTATCACTAAAGGCTCTGCTATTTGGCGATGACAAACCAGGAGTGCAGGTGGATCACAAGTATTATGAATGGATAAGCCAGCTGTGGTGTAACTGTCTCTTATTTTTTTTACTCCTATTAATGACAAAGGAACAGATTACATCTGTCCCGGGAGCTGGCCCACACGGTGACGCGCCCCGCTGCCCATGCCTGCTGAATGACAGCAGCTCTGACCGTCTCCAGCAGAGGGGATCATTCAGACCAATCAGACGCTGCGCCTCGGCCGCAGCGCATTTAAAGGCGAGGAGAGGCGCTCATTTGATTGGTGAAGACGGCGATCGGCTGTGATAATCCCACTCACGTCTATTCTCCTCCTACTGTGACATTTGCGCGGAGAGGCAGAGACGTGGGCGTGGACGGGCAAGCTCTGCGCCCCTGTGCGCCATGAGTGCGCCTGTCTTGGCACTGCAGGAAACTTGCAAAGTGCGCTGGTCACACCCAGTGCGCACGGCGAAGGCCGGCGCAGGCAGGTGCGCCTGCGCTTGCGCCTGGTCTACGAAATTAGAGCCCCACGTGTCAGTAACTCATGGTGATGCTGTTCATGGCCTGAAAAAGCCAAAACTATGTGTCTGCTCCTCTGTAAAGCAGCCACTGTCCCTTAGACCGATTTGCACTTTTTGGCCTCTGGATGTACAGCAGTTGGAACCTGCTCAGACATATAGCAGAGGTTTTTCTACTCAAAACAGACAAAGTCTAAAGTCTGATCGAAGTTTCGATTTTACAAAGATGTCTGGGGGAAACTGATTGACGACAGACACCCTGTCTAAAACACAAAGCTGCAGGAAAAGACAAAATGTGTGTAATTAAAAAAAGTGAGAGAGCTGAGTGAGCTAAAGAGAAAGAGAAGATTCAGAGAACCACACCAGAGTGAATTATAGGCAGGTTATCACTATTTTTCTGTCTAAATAATGAATAAATGTTTTAAATTCTATCATTAGGATCATTTTTGAGTGTGTTCTTACTGTTCTATTGCCTTTTATTCACCGTGTTTAGACGTATTTCATAACAGATAACAGTTTTTTCCATTAGAGTTCATGTTTTATGGATTTCACCAAGGGTCATTTCGAAATATTAACGGAGGAGATGTGGAGATCTGCCAGGGAGAGGCAAGACCAGAGGAAAGTCATGAAGGGGGCTAACCGGACACTGCTTCAGAGACAGTCGTCAGTCAAAAAAACAGAACAAACAAAAAAAAAAGTGCCTGGACATGGTCTAATATAACGAGCTGTAACATGGACACTAATGCTGCAGGCAAAAAAAAATGTGTGCGTGTATGTAAAATAGGTTAAGTTTATTCTGGGTTGTCTCAAAACTTTAAACATGTTCATTTACAGTTGTTTATAAAGAGAAAACTGTTTAAAGATCAAATCCATTTTTTGCTTTTCTTGTAATTACACACAGTTTTAAGCATTTATAACATAATAATAAATACCTGCCAGAATTGTTTACTTTTATTTCTCATGACAAAGGGTAGAAAAAATAACTTATGGGAGATTTCCTGACACATTTATTGACAAAAAAAGACAAATTGGCTGTAAAATTAAAATATTAAAGGAGTTAAATGATTTCAAGAGTGTGTAAAAGTGCTTTTTGAAAAATTTTAACTAGAGATAGACCGATATGGTTTTTTTGGGGCCGATACCGATACCGATTATCAGTAGTCAAGGAGGCCGATAACCGATATTTGAAGCCGATATTCATTTGCAGTAAAAGTGAAAATACTGGCGTCAAAGTTTGGATAATACAAAGTCTAACACTTAACTTTGTTTCAATGCTTTTAAGCATATGTTTATTTCAGGCTCAGCAGCGTGCCTTATAAAATTTAAATAAACTAACAACAATAACAATAAATTAATAAATTAGCTGTCCAAAGTTTTATCCAGTAAACATAAATATCCAAAATTTCAAAATAAATGTGTTGTTTTATCTTTAACTCTTCTTTGTTGCAAGTTCAAATAACAAAAGAAAGTGCAGGTAGTTCCCAGGGTTAGCAGCATCTCTTTTAAACTTAACTGAAAATTTAAATAAAAAATATCCTGAAGCTTTTTAAAAGAAATAAAACAAATTTTTAAAAAAATGCTCAGAAATGTGTTGTTTTATCTTTAACTCTTCTTTGTTGCAAGTTCAAATAACAAAAGAAAGTGTAGGGAGTTCCCAGGGTTAGCAGCATCTCTTTTAAACTTAACTGAAAATTTAAATAAATAAATATTATCCTGAAGTTTTTTATAGGAAATACAACAAAATAAAATACAATTTGCCCCAAAATGTGAGCCTCAAATCAATTAGTAGTCCTAATTGAGCAGTACCAGATTGTGATTGAACCTCTGAAAATACTAAATAGCCTAAAGCATCCTCGCTTTAATAACCAGTGTTTATCATGGGAACAGACAGCTGCCGCTAACGTATTGGACCTCGCAATAACGTCAGTGGTCGTGACATGTAAAGCTTCTCATGTGGCTTCCACACAAACACACACTACTCTCTACCACAACAGATATTCTCCTAGACATTAAGATAGTCACGATGCTAACTGCATTAGCCCGTCAATGGGATTTTCAATTGACGTTAGCATTAAGCTAGCGGACTTTCGGTTTAGGACTTAAGGTTTTTACTCCCTCCCTCTCTCTCTCTCTTTCTCTCTGTCTCTCACACACACACAGACACAAACACACTTCTACTATCACGGACAATTTCCATTTCTATGTAATCAGCTCCTTTTTACCAAGTAATTAACAGATACGTATGGAAGGGCTGCGGGCGAGCAGACAGAGCTGCCGCTTATAACGTTATTGGGCTCACAGTCACGTTACTGGTAGTTGTGAGCTGTAGAGGACTGGGATGTTTATTACATTTCAGGAGAGTTTGCAGCCTTTACTTACCTTGGAAACATATGCTCTCCAGTCCTTCTCTACTCTGCAAAACTTTCTCCTCTTCACCTTCACGCACGAAGGAGAGGACCTGTGTACCTGCAGGCACACAGCTGTGAAAGCTGATTGGCTGTCACCCAAGCCATGGCTCTGCATGTAACCAATCAGATCGTGCTGTGGGTTGGACAATGCTGGACACAGAGTAGTGACTGCAGACAGAGAGAAGCGGCTGCAGCAGAGCCAAAATAACCCCGTTTTAAATTAATTTATTATCGGCCGTCGGATTAAAAAAAAGGCCGATGCCGATATGCCTCAAAATGACAAATATCGGCGCCGATAATCGGCCCGGCCGATAATCGGTCTATCCCTAATTTTAACACACTGCAACAATAACTGTGACAATAATGATAACCAGATAATTTTGGTCACAATAACCGTGATATGAAATTTTCTTCCGTTACATCCATATCTGCAGGTGAAGATGGTTTTATGACACTTTAAAAACCCCTGCAGATGACCATGGTTTTATAATGACATGCCAAAATCATGTGTATGGATGAGTATGGTTTTACAATAACATGTTAAATACACATGTTGAGATGAAAATGGTTTTGTAATGACAAGTTACAAACGTGTGGAGTAAGATGGTTTTACAACATTTGAAAACACAAGTGAAGATGGAAATGGTTTTACAATGGCATGCTAAAAACACATGAGCAGGGGAAGATGGTTCAACTATGACACATTTAAAATTTGTTTAGATGAAGATGGTTTTGTAAAGACAAGTTAAATATGTGTTTTGATGAAGATGGCCTTACAATGACAAGTCAAAAACATGAGTAGGTGGATCAAGAAGGTTTAAAAATGACAGGTTAAAAATAGGGCTGAAACGATTCCTCGAATATTCGCGAGTACTCGATTACAAAATATCCTCGAATTAAATTTTGTGCCTCGAAGCCTCGTTTAATTTATAATTATACATATAGATATATATCTGGACTACTATACAGTGCACGGTGTTTGACATGGACGGTCATTTCTGTGGCACAACGCGCCTGCTACCTCCGCTGCTGCGCAGCTTGTAAAATCATGAAGGAAGAGAAAAGCGAGGGACAGAAAGGAGAGAGTCCACAGAAGAAATGGCAGAGTGTCCCAAGTGTGTGGTCACTACAAGAAGGGACGAAAAGAAAACACAGTGCAGTGTGTCTGATGTCCACCAGAGTGAGCTTAGCATGTAGCTTAGCATGATAGCACGTTGTTAGGGCTGCAACTATTACTATTACAGCATTTTAAATATGCTCATCACAGACATGCATCCTCTCTCCATGGTGGAGGACACAGGATTTAAGAACATGATCAAGGATTTCAATCCAAACTACACAATGCCCTCCAGAACACACTTCACAAATATAATTGCAGAATTATATTACTGCTTTGTAAATCAGTATTGTATAGGCTTTGTTTTAAGCCAGTACTGGTTTAAACTTTGAAAGTTATTAAAATAAATACCCTTTTCTGAGGAATAAACGGCATTTGGTTGGTCAATTTGAAAGCCCTAACATGTTGCATTGTATACAATTGATTTATTTGTTTAAAAACAAAAAAGTATATTTTGTTAGAGTACTCGAGTACTCGAAGAAATAATTGACAGAGTACTCGATTCCAAAAATACTCGATAGTTGCAGCTCTAGTTAAAAACATGCAGATACGTCTGTGTAGATTCTTGTTCATCCAGGTCATGGTTATCTTGAAGATTCAAACTAGAGGCAACTGGACTGTGTTCAGTTTTGGAAAAATGTTTCACTTCTTATCCAAGAAGCTTCTTCAGTTCAAAAAGTTGAAGTTCAAAAAGACTTCCTAGATAGAGAGCTTAGCACAGCATTGTAAGTGGCTGAGAGGTTGTGTCATTGGGTAAGTGTGACCTGCGGTGTAAAGCAGCTTTGAGTAGTCAAAGACTAGAAAAGCGCTATATAAGCTCAAGTCAATTTACCATTTACCATTTACCATCTGCACTAGGGATGGGAATTGATAAGACTTTATCAATACCAATGCTGTTAACGATCCTGCTAATCGATCCAATTCTTTAACGATTCCCTTATCGATTCCTGTAGGTTTTGCATGAGGAAAATGTTGGTCTAATTTTCAGTGGCAAAAATGTCAAACACGTCACAGCATAGATATCTGCTTTTTTATGTTGCTGCTGTTTCCACTCACTTAAGGTTGTGTAGTAGATGCAATGAAAATTAAGCTACAATTCTGATGTTTCTGAACCCTGTCAGTGGAAGGAATTGATAAGGGAACTGATAAGCAAAAAAATTAATATCGATTCTTTGATGGAGCTGTTAACGATTCTTAACTGGAATTGGTTTTCGATTCCCATCCCTACTCTGCACACCATCATCAGCAACCAAAGGAGCCTGTTCAGCCCCAGACTGATCCTTCAAGGTCAGGACCAACAGACTGAGAAACCCCTTTGACCCTCAGACCCTCAGGCTGTACAAGTCCTCATTGGGGGGATGGGGAGTAACAGGAAGACAGAGGAGGGGAAGAAGCAGTAGCCAGCCAGTAGCCATAAAATTTTATATATTTTTTTATATTTGTATTATATTATATTTTATTTTATTTGTATTTATTTATAGTTTTGTTTTTATATATTTGTATTTTTAATACTGAACTGTTACTGAATTCTAATTTCCCTGAGGAAGGTTTTCCAAGGTGAATAATCAAGTATTATTTAATCTAATCTTAAAGTATGTGTAAAGTATGTGTGCAGAATATGAAGATGGTTGTATAATGACATGTTAAAAAGTTGTATGTAGACTCAGTCTGACCTCCAGCAGCCTGCTGTAGTAGGTGAAGCTGTCCTCTCCGTCCCTGCGGCTGTCCTCCACCTTGTACCTCTTACAGGCCAGCAGCAGCTCATTGGAGCTGTAGAGTGGGGCGGGGTCGATGGTGTGACTGTTGATCAGGCTCACCAGGTACTCACGGTAATGTTTCCTTTAAGTAAAAGAATGGGTCACGTAAACATTCAGAGCATTATTGAGGAGCTAAGAGGTGGGATTCATACATGAATGTGTGTATGAAATTCATTTCTGATTTTGATTTTTTTTAACATCAAAACTAATAAAATCACAAATCCCAGACAGATGTCTCCATGGTCTGAGATTTGTCAGGTCTCTGCTTAATTTGTCATAGATTTTTGTTTTTGCTAATTAATAACCATAGGATACAGTAATGGGGTAAAAATAACTTTTAATTTACTTTTTTAAATTTTTTATCTGACCATGTTTTGGTACCTTAACTACTTTCTTTTTTGTTTGGAGCATTTTTTCTCCAAAGTTTTAAACACCAAATAGAGTTAACTCCACCAGAGATTAATCACAATGAAATGCAAATATGCAGCTTAAAATGGAGAGGGGCACCAGGGGTCTCATTTATAAAAGAGTGCGTGGAATCCTTACTAAAAGTGTACGTGCGCCAAAAACCCAGAAATGGCGTGCGCACAAAAAAATTCAGATCTATAAAACTGTTCGCACGCACACCTGCACGCAATTTTCCATTTATAAATCAGAATCCACCTGGAGAAGTGCGCACGTGGAAAAGCTGCAAATTCCGCCCCTCGCACGCCCATAATTCACCATAAATGGTCAATGCAAAGCACCTCATGAATATTTGGGTATATAAATAAGCCTTTCGCTCATACACTTTACGTGTGACAATGGCGACCAAAAGGAAAACCAAAAAAAGGTATTTCTCGGAGACGGAGATTGAAGTCCTCATTGATGAGGTGGATGGCCGGAAATGTATTTTATTAGGGTCTCACAGCACAGGAATCTCCAACAAAAGAAAGAGCAGCGATTGGCTGTCCGTCGCTGCTGCTGTTAATGCAGCAAGTAACAGAGAGGACAGTGTCGGAGATCAAGTAAACTTTGTGACCCACGAACGGAGGAGTTTGTGAATGAAGTGATGGATAAAATGGACATGTTGGTAGTTTGCTGCAGCAGTGGATCACCAACTTTACAAAAATCAGAGAATTACACCACGTCACTGCTTCATGCATCCATTGTGCCAAAACACCCACCTTCTTCATTACGCACAAGTATATCTGTAATGTTTACATGTTAACAGGACCCACACTGACTTCTTTGCATACTTTGTGAGAGCACGCGTCAGTCAGCAGTCTCCCGACCTCAGTATTATTATTAATCAAAGTTCTGATCGACGAACAAAAAAATTTTAATTGTTGGCCACATTTTTTTCCCTGGGAAACTCCGTCTGTTCTATTTATGAGGATATGTAGTCTGAATAATCATGTCAGAGATGCCCTGATTTAATCCCCACACTTAGATTATTTACAGAATAAATATGTGCAGCTGATGAAGATGTGCTGATGGAGGAGAATTGTGTGAAGCCACCGCCGTGTCTCTGTGTGCTCTGTGCGTCTTGATGCAGGCATCTTTATTACAACTAAAAACCGCACTTGTTAATAAATGCGCGAAATTTACAGATATTAATGAAAACTGGTGGCTCTGAGGTTTCTGTGTTAGTCTAATTTTTAACTCTACATCAACGAAATCATTAGTCTCCGGTCCTGTGAGATAATGAAGGCGAGACAGCGCTGAAGAAATGTGTATGTGGTGGACTTTTTTTTTTTTTTTGTATATTTTCATAATGAAAGTGACTTATAGGAAATGGTCAATTACACGCGTTATTTATAGCCCAAATAAAACAGTTAGTTTGAATGGTTATGATGACGTGGATCTGTCAGTAAAGTTTGATATTTAGTGAAATAAAATGTTGGAGAGACATCATCATGTATCTGGAGGCTTCAGTTCACCACTTCACCATCTGTGTCGCCAGTTTCCCATGCCTCTAAAATGTGCGTATGACTGGTTCAGAGTTTGCTTACCGGTGCGCACATTTTACCGCCAGGTTTGTTTTTATAGATCACAAACTTTGCGTGGGAAAAGGCGTACGCCAGTTTCAGGCCCTGTTTTGTGCGTACGCAAGCTTTATATATCAGACCGCAGGTCACTGGATGTTAGATTATGGGCCCTAATTTCCTGGTGCAGCGCAGGGTGGTGTGGGGTGGCAGAGCCTGGCGTATCTTGCGCAGTGACAATTTCATCTGGCGCACCGCTGTGCGCAGTCAATTTGGTAATTTGGTAGACCGACTGCGCCGAGATGGGTGTGACGGCGCACCAGGGGGAGGTGCCGACAGATTCAGGTTGGCGCAGTGACAACTGCATGGAAAGTGCTCTGAAAGCTTACCAGCTCCAACCTGGTCTGTTCTCGGCACAGGTGAAGCGCACCCTCCACAGCTGTAATCTGGTGAAAGGGGCACATGTGCGCACACATAACCAAAGCCTAAGAGGCAGGTATCCAGAGTGTCAGTGCATTCTTTTTCGCATGTTTCGTGCCATACAACACTGCCTTACACTGCCTGGACTGCTGGTTGGAGAAGAAGGGACCCAGAGGGAATACATTCTCCCCTGTTGTAGAAGAAAAATATTTTTACCTTAACCGTAATCCCAACTTCAATCCCACCAAAGCCCTTAATGCTTTTCATGGAGAGGGTGGAGGACGCGATGTCCTCCACTGAGCTCGTCGTGAGGCTGGTGGAGGGAGTGTCCACTGTGTGTCTACTTTAATCTGACAGCTTTCATTTTGGCCCTTCTTACATTAATAAAACCAATTTTTACATTGGACAGCGGTTCTCAAAATATATGTGGGCAAACTTAATTGACAATATCATTAACTTCCTTGTAGGCTGTTTTTGTATCATAAGCCCGCAGAGCACAAAATCATTCATGGGAAAACTTAACTTTATCTAAACGCGTCTCCCTTTCCGTCCTCCTCTTAGACTGCTGGTTGGAAAAGGAAGAAGGGAGGCTGAGGAGAGCCCTTCCTCCCCTGGACTAAGGATTCAGATCAGGGAAGGACGGCTACATCCGCCAGCCTACCAAGGATGGAGTCAATGGATGAGAGATTGTCACTGCACCTCGCCCACAGTGCATTTAAAGGCAAGGAGAGGCGTTTATTTGATTGGTGAAGAAAACACTCAGCTGTGTTAAACCCACTCATGCCTTCACTCACAAAGGCGTGGATGTACCTCTGTGCGCCAAGGTGAACTATGCACGAAACTTGCAAAGTGCACAAGACACACCCCATTGGTGCGGGGCAGGTACAGCACAGGGCAGAAGTGCTGCGCCTGCACCTTGTCTACGAAATTAGAGCCCTTGTTCTCTATTACGCAAATGTATTTAATCTTTTCTGCCAATCCCAGCACAACTGGATTCATTTCATCAGTTTCACCTCTGATGTACAGAAATCCTGATACAGTTCTTTTCATATTACAACTACAGAAAAATCTTAACTTGGATTTCAAACCAAATTCACTCAAACAATCATCTTCTGCCCTTTAAGCATTAAAAGTGCCTCTTCATGTTTCTTCAGAGATTTAATGAATCAGATCAAAAAGCGCCATCATACTCGCACAGTCCAGCATGTCCAGGCTGGGTTTGAGCTCCACAAGCTGAATCAGACTGCTGACCCCCTTCATCCTTCTGCTCAATCACTCCACACTGGCCTGCAGCAGAGAGAGATAGAAAGATGAAGAGATAATTTAGAACAATAGAGATGAACACATAGAGATATAACAAGAGAGAGGAAGAGATAGGGAGGCAAGGAGATAGAGATCTAACAACAAAATTTGAAAAGATCGAGTAAACAATAGTGATGAAGACATACAGATAACAGAGATAAAAGATAGATGTATAATGATAGAGATAAAGGGACAGAGATATAGCAATAGAGATGAAGACAGATAGAGCTGAAGAGACAGAGACGTTAAGATAGAGATGTAACCAGATTTAGATACACTTAAATTAAACCAGTTAAAATGATAGTTATGTCTCGATGGCAATCAATGCATGATGCCAGTAAAAAAGAGAGTAAGAGAGCAAAACATGTCTACAGCAGAAGTAAAGCACGGAAAACACCAACCAATCACAGAAATTCAAGATTGATTGATTAAACCAATCAAATCCCGCACTGCCTTTCTGCCCACCTTCTGCTGGACATTTTGCTGGCTTGCACTGATCCTGATTCAATACGCAGAGCTAAAAGGGATCCAAGTACGCTGGAGAATAGCAGAGAAACTACCTATAATCCGATTACTGGTAGCCGCTCCTCCTGCTAAACGGAGCAAGAAAAGAAAGACAGAGGTAGAGAACTCAAAACAAAAAGAATTTGGACAAAGCCAGGACAAAAACCAGAGTCAACATCGGGTTGTGAATACTAACTAACTTGCCATGTTTGATCGTTTGTTTATTTAACTTTACTATTATAATGTTTTGGTGTTTTCTTAACCCTAAGTGAGACATGACCTGGGGTACTGCAAAACAAACAAGTAGACATTTATATGTAAAGATACAGTATATCTGTTAAGATAGAGATGTACTAACAGAGTTGAAAGATATGAATGTAGAGATAGAGATATAGAGACAGATGAATTTTGATGACTTAATCTGCCTCTTCCATGCTGCAGGCCTGTTGATCTTAATAATCGCACTGATTTTCACCCCTACTCTTTTATTTGTATTGTGTATTGTGTACTTTGCTTATGAAAAGGTCAGCCCACATGTTTTTTCTGTCAACAATGTCAACGTATAGAGACTGGTGCTGAGTCAAACTCAGTGGTCTAATATCTACCACACCCAAACACAGATTTGACATCTTTTCTGTAAAATTCACCAAAGCCATAAATGATGAACCTTCTCTGCCTTTTCAGCTGTGTGAGTTGTGCAACATCTCCCTCTGTCTACGGAAACAGACATTACAGGTGACAGAAGATTAAGAAGTGTCACCATAAAGAGGAAACAATGCTAATGAGCCTTTAATGTTTCTTTTAAGTATTAATTCAGGGTCCGTTTAGGCACTGAATGGGGGTAAAAACTTCGCTCTGCCATCAGAAGAAATCTCAAATGATCACCAACTCCTCACAGAATTGGATCTAGCAGCTCCAATCAACAGCAAATGTCTGCACGGTAAAGGATGGCTGACGTATGAACACGGATATTTTTACTTTCAGCTCAGAGTTAAAAGATGTTTACTTAGATCTAAACAACAGCGACCCAAGGCCACACTTTTATCACAGTCTCATCTAAAAAACTGATTCTGAAAAGGGAAAATGTGTCTTGAATGAATGAAGAAGAGTCCAAACCCACCTGTCTGTGTTCCAGGAGGAGGTTCAGTGTTGAAGGTCACTCCATTGTTCTGGAAGAAAACAAAGAAAAGAAAGTTTGTACACTGAAGTAACACATTAAAATGTATCTGAAAGAAACCCATTCAGAGAAGAAATATTTAAAACACCAACAAGCAAAAACATGGAGAAATTAAAATATAGAGCAGAACAGGGGGAAGAACAGGTGTTCCCCTCGTGTCTATGGTCCTCCTTCAGCAGGTCTTGGTGGTCCACAGGATCAGAGTGGCAGCTGGATTGGTTCAGAAATAGAGGATATTTTTTTATCTTCTCCAAAAGGCTTCCTGAGGTTGTCTTCAGCCCAAAGAAGCCTTCTGGAGCCTCATTGACAGTGCAGACATCCCAAAGGAGGCATGAGCTGATAAGTGTTGGTGTGATTTTTAATGTTTCTATCTCTATAAACTAAAGGTTTTTCATATTTTTCAAACCATTTTAAGAGCCTGAATCTGGAGTTTGAAGTTCTTCTCCAGTGTCACATTTGTAACAGCCTATAAATAAAAGTGAAATGTATTAATGTAGCCTTTCTGAACAGCTCCTACAATAGGAAAACCCTGGCCATAACTTTCACTGCCAGGTCGCGTATAAAGAGTAAGGTTCCAGGTCAAGTGACAAGTTTTTTAGGGGCAAGTCCAGGTCCAAGCTTGAAGTCTTTGAGGGGTAAATCCAAGTCAAGTCTGAAGTCTCTGAAGGCCGAGTCAAGGTCGGAGTCTGAAGTCTCTAAGGAGCCAACCAGGTCAACTCTTTGAGGGGCGAGTCAAGGTCAAGTCTTAATTCCTTGATTGGTGTGTCCTCGTTCAAGTCTAAAGTCTTTGAGGGGCGAGTTCAGGTCCGAGTCTCATAATGGTGTCCTGGTCTCTTGTACACACCTGAAGCAGAGCCTGCAGTCTGGACGGCTCCCAGTCCCTCAGATAGAAGAGACAGTCTCTGGGATGATGAGCGTGTAATCCAGAGACGCTGCATTCATCCACCGCACACGTCTAAGACAAACACACCAGACAATGACACACCAATAAACCTAAAGGGTCAATCATCATTCAGTCATTTAATCATCTGTGTGAATCGTCAACTGGTTGACCAATGACTTGTATTATTAATCATAGTTTAAAAACTAAAAGTTTTAATGAGAAAAATACTCCTTATCGTATTTTCAAAAAACTTAATTTATTCATGTCTAATTTTTTTAAAAACCTTTTAACAAATAAAAAAGAAGCTTTCTGCTTCAAAACTAGTAGAAAAACAACATCATATACGGTGGCCCTGAAGTGCAAATCACAACAGCAAATAAATAAACACATTGGCAAAAAACTAAACACAACAGACAATTAACTAAACACATTGGCAAAAAAAACTAAACACAACAGCAAATTAACTAAACACATTGGCAAAAAAAACTAAACACAAAAGCAAATTAACTAAACACATTGGCAAAAAACTAAACACAACAGACAATTAACTAAACACATTGGCAAAAAACTAAACACAACAGACAATTAACTAAACACATTGGCAAAAAAAAATAAACACAAAAGCAAATTAACTAAACACATTGGCAAAAAAACTAAACACAACAGCAAATTAACTAAACACATTGGCAAAAAAAACTAAACACAAAAGCAAATTAACTAAACACATTGGCAAAAAACTAAACACAACAGACAATTAACTAAACACATTGGCAAAAAACTAAACACAACAGACAATTAACTAAACACATTGGCAAAAAAAAAATAAACACAAAAGCAAATGAACTAAACACATTGGCAAAAAAACTAAACACAACAGCAATTTAACTAAACACATTGGCAAAAAACTAAACACAACAGACAATTAACTAAACGCATTGGCAAAAAACTAAACACAACAGACAATTAACTAAACACATTGGCAAAAAAAAATAAACACAAAAGCAAATTAACTAAACACATTGGCAAAAAAACTAAACACAACAGCAAATTAACTAAACACATTGGCAAAAAAACTAAACACAACAGACAATTAACTAAACACATTGGCAAAAAACTAAACACAACAGACAATTAACTAAACACATTGGCAAAAAAAACTAAACACAACAGCAAATTAACTAAACACATTGGCAAAAAAACTAAACACAACAGCAAATTAACTAGACACATTGGCAAAAAAACTAAACACATCAGTAAAGAAACTAAACACAATGGCAAATTAACTAAACACATTGGCAAATTAACTGAACACATTGGAAAATTAACTAAACACATTGGCAAATTAACTGAACACATTGGCAAATTAACTAAACACATTGGCAAATTAACTAAATACATTGGCAAATTAACTAAACACAACAGCAAATTAACTAAACACATTGGCAAAAAAAACTAAACACAACAGCAAATTAACTAAACACATTGGCAAAAAAACTAAACACAACAGCAAATTAACTAAAAACATTGGCAAAAAAACTAAACACATCAGTAAAGAAACTAAACACAATGGCAAATTAACTAAACACATTGGCAAATTAACTGAACACATTGGCAAATTAACTAAACACATTGGCAAAAAAAACTAAACACAACAGCAAATTAACTAAACACATTGTCAAATTAACTGAACACAACAGCAAATTAACGAAACACATTGGCAAAAAAAACGAAACACAACAGCAAATTAACTAAACACATTGGCAAAAAAACTAAACACAACAGCAAATTAATTAAAAACATTGGCAAAAAAACTAAACACATCAGTAAAGAAACTAAACACAATGGCAAATTAACTAAACACATTGGCAAATTAACTGAACACATTGGCAAATTAACTAAACACATTGGCAAAAAAAACTAAACACAACAGCAAATTAACTAAACACATTGGCAAATTAACTGAACACATTGGCAAATTAACTAAACACACTGGCAAATTAACTGAACACATTGGCAAATTAACTAAACACAACAGCAAATTAACTAAACACATTGGCAAAAAAAACTAAACACAACGGCAAATTAACTAAACACATTGGCAAAAAAAACTAAACACAACAGCAAATTAACTAAACACATTGGCAAATTAACTAAACACATTGGCAAATTAACTAAACACATTGGCAAAAAAAATCTAAACACAACAGCAAATTAACTAAACACATTGGCAAATTAACTAAACACATTGGCAAATTAACTGAACACATTGGCAAATTAACTTAACACATTGGCAAAAAAACTAAACACAACAGCAAATTAACTAAAAACATTGGCAAAAAAACTAAACACATCAGTAAAGAAACTAAACACATTGGCAAAAAAACTAAACACATTGGCAAAAAAAAACTAAACACATTGGCAAAAAAAATAAACACATTGGCAAAAAAAATAAACACATTGGCAAAAAAACTAAACACAACAGCAAATTAACTAAACACATTGGCAAATTAACTAAACACAACAGCAAATTAACTAAACACATTGGCAAAAAAATTAAACACATTGGCAAATTAACTAAACACATTGGCAAATTAACAAAACACATTGGCAAAAAAAACTAAACACATTGGCAAAAGAACTAAACACATTGGCAAATTAACTAAACACATTGGCAAAAAAACTAAACACATTGGCAAAAGAACTAAACACAACAGCAAAATAACTTAACACATTGGCAAAAAAAACTAAACACATTGGCAAATTAACTAAACACAACAGCAAATTAACAAAACACATTGGCAAATTAACTCAACACATTGGCAAATTAACTAAACACATTGGCAAATTAACAAAACACATTGGCAAAAAAACTAAACACATTGGCAAAAAAACTAAACACAAAAGCAAATTAACTAAACACATTGGCAAAAAACTAAACACATTGGCAAATTAACTAAACACAACAGCAAATTAACTAAACACATTGGCAAAAAACTAAACACATTGGCAAATTAACTAAACACAACAGCAAATTAACAAAACACATTGGCAAATTAACTAAACACACAGGCAACAAAAAACTAAAGACATTGGCAAAAGAACTAAACACAACAGCAAATTAACAAAACACATTGGCAAATTAACTAAACACATTGGCAAATTAACTAAACACATTGGCAAATTAACTAAACACATTGGCAAATTAACTAAACACATTGGCAAAAAAACTAAACACATTGGCAAATTAACTAAACACAACAGCAAATTAACTAAACACATTGGCAAATTAACTAAACACAACAGCAAATTAACTAAAGACATTGGCAAATTAACTAAACACATTGGCAAATTAACTAAACACATTGGCAAATTAACTAAACACATTGGCAAAAAAACTAAACACATTGGCAAATTAACTAAACACAACAGCAAATTAACTAAACACATTGGCAAATTAACTAAACACAACAGCAAATTAAACACATTGGCAAAAAAACTAAACACAACAGCAAATTAACTAAACACATTGGCAAAAGAACTAAACACAACAGCAAATTAACTAAACACATTGGCAAAAAAAACTAAACACATTGGCAAAAAAAACTAAACACAACAGCAAATTAACTAAACACATTGGTAAAACAAACTAAACACATTGGCAAAAGAACTAAACACATTGGCAAATTAACTAAATACATTGGCAAAAGAACTAAACACAACAGCAAATTAACTAAACACATTGGCAAAACAAACTAAACACATTGGCAAAAGAACTAAACACATTGGCAAATTAACTAAATACATTGGCAAAAGAACTAAACACAACAGCAAATTAACGAAACACATTGGCAAATTAACTAAACACAACAGCAAATTAACTAAACACATTGGCAAAAAAACTAAACACAACAGCAAATTAACTAAACACATTGGCAAAAAAACTAAACACAACAGCCAATTAAACACATTGGCAAAAAAACTAAACACATTGGCAAATTAACTAAACACATTGGCAAAAAAACTAAACATTGGCAAATTAACTAAACACATTGGCAAATTAACTAAACACATTGGCAAATTAACTAAACACAACAGCAAATTAACTAAACACATTGGCAAAAAAACTAAACACATTGGCAAAAAAACTAAACACATTGGCAAATTAACTAAACACAACAGCAAATTAACTAAACACATTGGCAAATTAACTAAACACATTGGCAAATTAACTGAACACATTGGCAAATTAACAAAACACATTGGCAAAAAACTAAACACATTGGCAAATTAACTAAACACATTGGCAAATTAACTAAACACAACAGCAAATTAACTAAACACATTGGCAAAAAAAACTAAACACAACAGCAAATTAACTAAACACATTGGCAAAAAATCTAAACACATTGGCAAAAAAACTAAACACAACAGCAAATTAACTAAACACATTGGCAAATTAACAAAACACATTGGCAAATTAACAAAACACATTGGCAAATTAACTAAACACAACAGCAAATTAACTAAACACATTGGCAAAAAAACTAAACACAACAGCAAATTAACTAAACACATTGGCAAAAAAACTAATCACATTGGCAAAAAAACTAAACACATTGGTAAAAAAACTAAACACAACAGCAAATTAACTAAACACAACAGCAAATTAACTAAACACAACAGCAAATTAACTAAACACATTGGCAAAAAAAACTAAACACATTGGCAAAAGAACTAAACACATTGGCAAATTAACTAAACACATTGGCAAAAAAACTAATCACATTGGCAAAAAAACTTAACACAACAGCAAATTAACTCAACACATTGGCAAATTAACAAAACACATTGACAAATTAACTAAACACAACAGCAAAAAAACTAAACACAACAGCAAATTAACTAAACACATTGGCAAAAAAACTAATCACATTGGCAAAAAAACTAAACACATTGGCAAATTAACTAAACACATTGGCAAATTAACTAAACACTGGCAAATTAACTAAACACAACAGCAAATTAACTAAACACATTGGCAAAAAAACTAAACACATTGGCAAAAAAACTAAACACAACAGCAAAAAAACTAATCACATTGGCAAAAAAACTAAACACATTGGCAAAAAAACTTAACACAACAGCAAATTAACTCAACACATTGGCAAATTAACAAAACACATTGACAAATTAACTAAACACAACAGCAAATTAACTAAACACATTGGCAAAAAAACTAAACACATTGGCAAAAAAACTAAACACAACAGCAAAATAACTAAACACATTGGCAAAAAAACTAAACACATTGGCAAAAAAACTTAACACATTGGCAAATTAATTAAACACAACAGCAAATTAACAAAACACATTGGCAAATTAACTAAACACAACAGCAAATTAACTAAACACAACAGCAAATTAACGAAACACATTGGCAAATTAACTAAACACAACAGCAAATTAACTAAACACATTGGCAAAAAAACTAAACACAACAGCAAATTAACTAAACACATTGGCAAAAGACCTAAACACAACAGCAAATTAACTAAACACATCGGCAAAAAAACTAAACACAACAGCAAATTAACTAAACACATTGGCAAAAGAACTAAACACAACAGCAAATTAACTAAACACAACAGCAAAAAAACTAAACACAACAGCAAATTAACTGAACACATTGGCAAATTAACTAAACAGAACAGCAAATTAACTAAACACATTGGCAAAAACAGATGAGTTTTTTTAGTTTAATTCCAACACAGCTGAATAAAAACATATTTAAAGTTTAATACGCATGTCAACATAGTTTATATAAGATGTCTGATTTGCATTGAATATTCTCACAGCACACAAAAACAAAAATATGAAGATAATAATAATAATAATAATAATAATAATAATAATAATAATAATAGTATTACTGTTGTTGTTACTAGTATTACCATTACTATATTATCATTATTTCTTATTCATCAGACTTACTCATTTATTTTCTCATTCCCCTTCTTAAAGCAGCACTACGGAAGATCCTCGCTTGACAGGAGAGTGAACTCAACTACCCATGAGCTCTAGCGCGCGCTTACTGTCGTAAGGCAGATCTGCCGGTTGCGTGCGTTTGTTTTTTAGGCGATTCACAGAAGCCAGGACTTTGCTCAAATGTATTTTTCCGTCTTCAGCGGCTGTTTGCGGGATGGATAGCCACGAGGTAATGTATTTACTTTTGACTAAATGACGATGTTAAAAATCGCTAAGTTCAACTTGGTTTTATTGCCGTGAAGTCTTCCCCGTCCTGTTGAAGCGATAAAGTGAATAAAAGTAAAGACAACGACGAGCTGGCGATATCACACACTTGAAATAGGTCTAAACAAAACTACATACGTTCTGGATTTGTTGTGCTGTACTTTTTTCCTGTCAAGTTTTTTTTTTGAGGAACTTAGTCATAAAGTAGTCGCCCATCATACCTGATAGTAGTCGGACATCCCTCCTTTTATTTCACGCCAGCGAGTGAACGCCGAACCGATGTTTATTCTGGTCCGAGCATTCAGCTTGTTTTTCTCTTGCTTTCTTTGTTTTGTATCCTCAGACAAAACTTTTCTATTCATTACGTTCTTCGTTTCCTACGCCATGGTTACAGCTCCGCGTTGACGATTGGCTTTCGCCGAGGTTTCCGTGTTTTAAACGAATCAGGAATCGGGAGAAGTGACGTATGCTGTAAAGCAGTCCAAACTTGTAGTTCACTAGCAAGGACCACACCACAAATGTATGCGTTTGAAGGTTTAATGAAGATTTGACAATAAGAGGGATGACGGTGATGGATGTGTGACATGAGATTTGTCGAGAGAGATGAGCCATCAAGAAGACGTCGTAAGCCAGGCAGAGGGAGACTCAGTGAGTGGGGGTACGGTCTCATCGTGTTCTGCCCGAGCTGATCTTGACCCCACCTAGGATAAAGTGAGGAAGGAGCTGAGTGGAGAAAAGAAGACAATGATTGAAAATGAAGGGTGGGAGGGTGGGTTGAAGAGTCACAGACAAACTGAGCTATGAGGCATGGCTGAGTATAAGTAGGCTTGTCGCTAATTGGAGGTGTGGTTTGTGGCGTGGTCCAGCTCCCGAACTTTAGTTAATTACATTAACTCCATTTCGCTAGCAAGGACCACACCACAAATGTATGCGTTTGAAGGTTTAATGAAGATTTGACAATAAGAGGGATGACGGTGATGGATGTGTGACATGAGATTTGTCGAGAGAGATGAGCCATCGAGAAGAGGTCGTAAGCCAGGCAGAGGGAGACTCAGTGAGTGGGGGTAGGGTCTCATCGTGTTCTGCCCGAGCTGATCTTGACCCCCAAAAAGAGTAATGTTGAACGGAGATCAGCTCAGTATGGACAGACACGGATTATGAGTTGTTTTAATGAATGTGATGAGGCTCGTACACGTGATTGGGAATTGGAAGAGCCCCGAACGGTAGCTTACTCTCAATGACGTGGATGGAGTAGATGTTATGTGGATCGGAGTGATTGATTGGAACTGGAATGTCACTCTGGCGTGGAATGAGATCGTGGAGGATTACCTTGTGGAGGTAGAGCGAGGTTTGGTAGCTGTGGAGCTAGTTCGATATTGAAGGATTGTGATAGTCGATGAAGTATTAGCCCTTGCAAGGAATCCCCTCGACTTCTGATATGTCGAGTATGTGAGTATGGACTCATGACCATTTTAATCCCCAAAAGATGGTGGATGTTATCGTGAATGCGTCTGAGCGGATGGTGGAGACTGAACTCCTGTATTTAACCCGGCAGAGAATACAGAGTTGGACCCCGGCTGGAGCGAGCTCCGAGAGCTGAGGACTTGACGAGTGTTAGTCAAACTAACTTTGTCTGAAGCCGGAGTTGCCTTCTTGCGAGATGAATTACCGTGTCCAGCATTTTGGTCAGATTATGATGTTATACCATAACGTAAAGCTGCAGACAGCTCGTGCATTGTTTAACGCGAGGTTTGGGTTTAGTTGAATGGTGACTTAGATGACACTGTAAAGTGCTACGTGAGGGACTCGCACGGAGTAGCTTGTGTTAGTCAACATTCCTGGCCATGTACTGGTGTCAAGTAAAGCTTACGCCTTATGTCAATGATAGAACTTTACGAATGCATATTGGCATTGAGATAGGTGAACGTGATGCTCTCATGTGATATCATATTAATATACTTTTTTATTTATTTATTTACCTATTTATTGTTTTGTTTATTTATTTATTTATTTATTTATTTATTTATTTATTTAATTTTTTTCCTTCTGGTGAGACTGCTTTCCTTTGTTACTTACCCTTTAGTCGACATTCCTGGCCATGTACTGGTGTCAAGTAAAGCTTACGCTTTATGCTAACGATAGAACTTTACGAATGCGTATTGGCAATGAGATAGGTGAATGTGATGCTCTCATGTGATATCATATTAATATACTTTTATATCTATTTATTTATTGGTATTCTCCTTCTGGTGAGACTGCTTTCCTTTGATACTTACCCTTTAGTCATGTGACCCGGCACATCTAGGTCCGATGACCTGACGTGTAGTCCGGCATGACCAACTGACTTAGCCGTGAAGTCCAGGCCGTCTCACCTGACAAATGAGCTGGCTGGGGATGACCCTGCAGCTTGGCATGCTGATCTCCCTGACTAACCGTTTGGTCATGTGACCCGGCATGTCGGGGTGCGATGACCTGACATGTGGTCTGGCATGACTGACTGCCACGGCTGTCCGTGGCTGAGATAGAGGATGATAGGGCCACACGGAGTGGAAGTGTTTGTCTCTATATTACGACCTGACTATGAGGTGGCTGGCTGCGGGAGGGAGTGCTGAGCTCCGTGGTGTCGTGTCTGATGTTGCGACGATAGTTAATGTAAGGAGTTTGGTTTGAAACGAATGCTGTGGCGCGATGACGTCATGACTATTGACCGAAAGACGAAGGTTAATGGCTGCGTGAATTGAATTGATTGCTTCTCTGTAATACGACTAAACTTGAACCGAGGGAGCTGAAGTCGCCCGTTGTGGTGGAGAAGCTGAGCTTCATAACGGCGCGTCTGTTGTACGTGCCGTGATTGGTGATACGAGTTATTTAATAAAGTGTCTTGTTGAAGTCGTTACTTGTGCTCTAGAGGCGAAGAGTGATGGAACTGTACGGAAACGGAATTGTTGTTTCTGTGTAACAACCTGACTGTTTACCAAGGGAACTATGGTGGCTGGCTACGTTGCGAGTTCTGGGTGCTGTGATGCGTCTGACGTTGCAGGCCATGATTGAAGTTAGCAGTTTAGTTCGGAATTGATAGTATGGCTCGTTCAGGTCATGGCAATAGACTTGGAGACGAAGCCAATGGGGCTACAAGGAATAGCGTTTGTTCCTCTGATTTATGGCTTAACGTTCAGACGAGGGAACCGGGGTAGCTGGTCGGGGCAGCGGGCCGAGCTCCATGACAGGACGCCGGATGTTGCAGGCTGTTATTGATTTACGAGTTTAACTCTGAATGCATGATGTGTCCCGTTGGGGTCGAACTAATGGACTTAGGGACAGTGAGTGACAGAGCTTACGGAGACGGAATTGTTGTTACTATGTAGGGCTGGGCGATAAGGCCTAGGATGTAATATTTATTTATGTACTTATCTTTTAATTTTATTTATGACACTTGATTTACGATTTACATTGATTTTGTCCTTTCCTTAAAAGAAACAAAACTCCTGTTAATTTCATTATTATTATTACTATGGTTATTATCATTATTGTTATCATTATTATTATTATTATTATTATTATTATTATTATTATTACTATTATTATTACTATTATTATTATTATCATTATTATCATCATCATAATTGTTATAGTTATCAATTTATTTATTAAAACCTTCTGCAGAAAATAATTCAAATTAATCGATTTAATAGATTTTGCCTAGCTCTATTCTGTAACGACTGACTGTCTACGAAGGGAACTGGTAGCTGGCTATGTTAGCGAGTGCCAAATGCTTGATGTTGTTGACGCTGTGAGAGATGAAGCCAACTGAGCTACGTGGGATGCCGTTTGTCCCTCTGATTTTTGGCTTAACTTCCTGGCAAGGAAGCTGAGGTGGCTGGTCGGGACGGCGGGCTGAGCTCTGTGACGGACTGTCGGATGTTGCAGGCCGTTATTGATTTTCACGAGTGTAGCTCTAAGAGGAAAATGTGTCTCGCTGGGATCGAACTTATGGACCTAGGGATGGCGAGTGCCAGAGCTTACAAGGCAGAATTGCTGTGTCTGTGTAAAGGGAAATGTGGTGGCCGGCTGTGTCAGCGAGTGCTGAGCACCGTGGGTCATGCCTGATGTTGCAGGTTGGAATCGATGTTAGAAGTTTGGCTGGAATGAATGGCGTGCTCATTAGGTGACTAGCGCATTCCGAAACAATCGCTTTACTCATAGTTCATCATGAAGTTGAAGAAAAGATAATTTTTTAGCCGATGATGTGTGTGGTGGTGCGGCGGTGGCCAATGTACGATTAGCGTGTGTGGCTAAATCCGTGACCGACTTTTTTTTTTTTTTCTTTTTTTTATTATTATTATTTTTTAATATTATTATAATTATTATCATTATTATTATTATTTGTTGATTTATTTTTTTATCTTTTAAGCTGTACTAGGGAGTAATGATCCATGTCCTTATGGGAACATTGGTCAGTGAAAACATGAGATATATTAGTGAACGGAATACTGTTAGGAATAAGCTGGCATGGCTATACATCCTGTCATTAGATATATGATACAATCGCGGTTGAACCTGAGCGAATGTGGCGTCATCGAGCGCGGCGATGACCGAATGGGGTATTGTGCAACTTTAGTGTAAACGCAGGTCTAGTTGGATGGGTGGCGCTACTGACCCCGATGGGGGGCTGTTATGGCTAGCTAGGTGGATATTGCTGTGAATGAAGAGATTGAGAAAAAGACAAAGAGAAACGAGAATAAAATACATTTGGGTGATGGGGAAGGGAGGGGGTGGGGTGGGGAAGGGAGGGGTGACAGGACAGGATAGAATTAGTTGGAAGAGGGGAAGGGGAGCCGCTTGGTAGGACCAGGGCTCCATGAGGAGCCGAGGAGCCCAGGAGCAGCTATCGTGGGATGTCGCGAAAACAGGAGCCACTTTGCCGTGAGTGGTGGGAGGAAGGGAAGAGAAAGGGTTGTCAGGATGGCAGGATGCCTGAGGGTTGATACGACCTGACCGCCGGAGGGCGCTGTGGCGGATGGCTGTGGTCGCGGATGAGGTTCCGTGACGTCACTCCTTCCGTCTCGTGGGTGGTTGCTCTGGCGAAGTACCCGGAAGAGTGGGACCTTCGGATAATGCAGCGGTGTATATGGAAGTTGTCCCTCGTTGTCGGGAACCGATGCGATGATCCGCTTCCTGAAGGCGATTTGGTCTGAGAACGTGAAGCCGGTCGGGATGAGGGCGCGCGGCGCCGGTGTGCGGGCTGCCTGGAGATGAGCGGGCGGAGTGTAGTGAGGAGGGCTGCTTTGGACCGTCTCCTGACCGAAGATCTCCGTGGGTTTGGCTTTGAGACCTTGCGGGAGTTGGAGGTATCGTGGTCGGGAGCTGTATGGACATGTCTGGCAGGCGGTACGCGGACCACGAGCTCTGCTGTGAGGCTGGCTCTGGTCGGAATCTGGCCGTTAGAGGAGGGTGCCTGGTTGGAGGAGCTCGTCGTGAGTCGTCGTCTGTACCGTGAATATGGAGTTCGGGAGCGATGGTAAGTGACTGCTTTTTGGTTCAATATCTTATGCGATCGGCGTGCAGCGTGGTCTGTCCGTCATGAAGAGTCACAGACAAAATGAGCTATGAGGCATGGCTGAGTATAAGTAGGCTTGTCGCTAATTGGAGGTGTGGTTTGTGGCGTGTTCCAGCTCCCGAACTTTAGTTAATTACATTAACTCCATTTTTTTAGTGTGGCAGGGTTCCCACCATCCACCTCGAAGTTACATAGCGCCAGTGAAAGGGATACAGACCACTCCAGACCATGACAGAGGTGTCATTCAACTCCACTGTAAAGTGGTGGACCATCACAATGAATATCGAAGGATTATATTATGTTTAAAAAACTACATAGTGTTGTTTTAAGTATTGTAATTATTATCATTATTTCATCATCTACATACTTTTCACTTTTCTCCTTTCCGTAGATCTATTCTTCATTCCTTTACATAATTATTTCCATATTTTACTATATTTTATTTATTGCCCCCTTTACAGCTTCTCTCCATACAACTATAGTAAACAACCCCTCCTTGTCCCTACCATCATATCACCTCACCTGCCACTAATAATGTTGTTGTTCCTCCTCTGCTTGTTAATACTCCACCCAATGTTTATTTTTATTACTCTTATATACTTTTTTCTATTTATTTACTATGATATATTTATATAGAAACTTTACAATTACTATCATTATACTTATTATTATTATGTTTTCATTATCATTATTGTTATTATATAACAAAATGTGTGAAGTTGGCATTGTGAATAGCTTAAAACAAAAAAAGTATATAAGAGTAATAAAATTAAACATTTTATAACATGTTTATTTTTATTACTCTTATATACTATATTTTATATACTCTAGAATATAGTAAAATATGGAAAAAATTATGTAAAGGAATGAAGAATAGATCTACTGAAAGGAGAAAAGTGAAAAGTATGTAGATGATGAAATAATGATAATAATTACAATACTATAAGAAGGGGATCAAGAAAATAAATGAGTAAGCTTGATGAATAAGAAATAATGATAATATAGTAATGATAATAGTAGAAACAACAACAGTAATATTATCATTATTATTATCATTATTATTATTATTATCATTATTATTATTATTATTATTATTATTATTATTATTATCATATTTTTGTTTTTGTGTGCTTTGAGAATATTCAATGCAAACCAGACATCTTATATAAACTATGTTGACATGCGTATTAAACTTTAAATATGTTTTTATTCAGCTGTGTTGGAATTAAACTAAAAAAACTCATCTGCTTTCAATATTGCACCGTTTACTGTCACTTTATGCTGCACAAAATACAAGCATAAATGCGTTCGCTCCACTCGTTCTGGTGCTAGACCGGAGTAAAGAGACCCCTCCAATATGGCGGTGACGCTGGAATACGCTCAAGGCCGTATGAGGCGTCTACGTATATAATGTCTATGATGTCTACGAACATAGACAATGGTTCTAATACATCCATAGACATAAGAAAGATGATTTATTATTATGTCTATGTCTATGACCAGTAACGCTCATATTTAAAAACCACAATAAATGAACAACAACTTCCTGGTCAAAGGTTAAGCTATGCTTTCGTCCAATCAAGCAAGTTCTCCTTCTCTCTCTCTCGTCCAATCACCGACGACTAACACCGTCACAAGGACCTACCCCTTCTGGTAGCGCTGGAGGTATTTGCCGTTGTGTTTTGTTAATTTGCCAATGTGTTTAGTTAATTTGCCAATGTGTTCAGTTAATTTGCCAATGTGTTTAGTTAATTTGCTGTCGTGTTTAGTTTTTTGCCAATGTGTTTAGTTAGTTGCCAATGTGTTTAGTTCTTTGCTGTTGTGATTTGCACTTCAGGGCCACCGTAATCATAGGTGTATAAACCACATGAAAACTATCTGAATCATCCATTAAATTCACACAGTAATTTTTTAACACTGCCTTTAAGTGATTCAGTCTTCTGAGAAAACTCTGAAAATGTGTTTTTGTCAAATAACTATAAGGAAAATGCTAATGCACCAAAACTTTGCTGATTTTTACTCAATACTATCTTTTATCTGCTTGGTCATTTTAGGCCAGCAAGAAAGTCTTTGAGAGTTAATGATTATATTATCAAAAAATCCTGAGACTGTTTCAAACTAAAACCTTTATATTAGGTACTTCATGTTTTATGGGTATTATTTATTGTCTTTATTCAGTTAACGTTTGGTTTTGTCACTCATTTTTAAATAGTTTTATTTGAACCATTTTGATATTATCAATTGTAATTGTTATTAAACTAACACCCTTTTTGAGTATAATTAAAAGATGTAAAGATCATTTAAACATGGCATATGTTTAAAACAAGAAAAACAAGGATAACAGTTCTTGTATTACTTTACTCCAGGCTGTGTTCATTCTCTAAACAGCTTTAGACCATTGAAGAACCATCACTGATCAAAGATTCAAGCTAGTCGACTGTCCAAAAAAAAAAAAAGCTTTGAGGCTTTAAAACTGGACTTATGCATCCTTGTATATAACACAGAAAACAACATTTATTTTAAATGTATAGAATATATACTGAACTGATGACAGACGAACAGATGTGTGACACTCACGGTGTGGAAAGGGTTGTTGCAGCCGCTGCAGAACTGGTAGCGACACTGCGAGCAGCAGAAATGCATGCAGCCTCCTTTAGACAGAGCATACTGGAAGCGACAGTTGGGGCAGGCTGGAGGAAAGATGGACGACATGAATGTTAAACAGAAGAAGAAGAAAACAGGGACAATGGAGCAGACATAAAGGTGAAGTATTCAAATCTAGATGATTTCTTCACTGCACTAATGTGCTGCTGCTCCGAGAAGCATTCATGAAGGTCGGACTGAGGGCAGCAGGACTCATCGGGAACACTGGACTGTGTTCACTGATCTGATGCTGACGTTACAGCAGCTGCATGAACTGCTCTGATCTGGCCTCTGAGGAGGACCTATGGTGGACCTGTTGCTGCAGCTAGGGCTCAAAACTTCATCTGAGGCTGCATTTTCAGCAGCTTCATGCTTTTTAATGCGACTGCAAAGGTCGAGAGGAAAATCTGACAAGGCCATTAATGTGTCTGTCAGTCAGTCTGTCTGCCTGTCTTCAAACAATGACACAACTTAGATCTGCTCTAGTTTATTTTCAGAGCTTCAGGAGACTTGGAATTATATTTCAAGAGGTGATAGATCTGGTGGTAATTTCTTGGGTTCAGTGGCAGGTCGACTTCTCTCTGCTTCAGTCTGAATCTCTAATGCTGCGTTCACACCGCACGCCACTTGTACTATCTTGCGATCACTCTCCATGCAAAGTCAATGAAAAGCCGCGATGGGGCGGGGCTAACCCTCCCGCAATGCGACAGCCGCTTTTCACACTACCACATAGCTTGTCGGGTGATGTCAAAGTAAAAAAAAGTTGATCTTTTCAGAAGATGTCCTGTGTTGCTGTACAGCAACAGACAATCAGCGGTTGTCATCAGCTGCGGTGTTTTGTGGTTGATAAATGAATGAAAAGGATACAGCAGGATTAATGTCCGCTTAAACATCCTATTATATGATATATGATATGGACGTGACGTCACCGAGCGACGGCCGATGAAATGAAATGAGGTACCAAAATGAGGTATTTATGGACGCGCACAAGACGTCAGTGGGCGACGCGATTTTGGTAGCTGAGTCGCTTGCGGTGTGAACGCAGCATAATAGAAGAAAACACATTTGAATCTCTCTAGCGAGCTAAAGGCTGTTAGCTGTGGCTAATGGCCAAAATCAAAACAATCAACATTCATTGAGCAGTAAGCTAAACAAGGCTAGCCTGGACTACAGTAGCTACAGTTAATGACGGAACAACTAAGATCTATGCGGGCCACTGGCCAGATTTTCTCAGTAATCAGTTTAATACAGTAAGGTAAATGATAAATGAGAGCTTTATAAACCTGTCGAGATTCATTATGAAGGCCAGGGTGCCAGTCCTTAAAGGTGTACTCAGCGATCTTCTAATCTTCTAATCTAATGCATTATTTGTGAAATTCACCGTGTGTCTCCTCTCCATCCACAAGATGTCACCACTGACAGCATGTTGAAAAAAAATCCGGTCTCAATATACAGCCGTGACTAAGAATTTCAGCCGGTAAATACTGTGGCTCGGACCGAGTGACCAAAACAAAGTAAACCCCCCCCCCCAGGTCCAGGGGGCTATCATACTCATGCGCAGATCAGACAGAAGAGGGAGGGGGAGTCGTAGGTTGCGTAGCGTGCGCAGTTAGCGTAAGAGGGAGATACAATAGTTGCGGTAGCAATGGCTGAAAACAGCCCAAAAGAAAGAGGTCAGAGGAGTGAAAAGTGGAAAAGAAGGGCTATGAACAAAAGAGCAAAGACCTGGGTCAACATTGGTGTTGCTTTCCGACGGTGGAGGGAACTCCGCCAACTGAAAGACCTGAAAACAGACGCGGATGTCGCCGTCCATCTGCTGGATAGGTAGGCTAAGCAACATTAGCTTTGTGGTGCTTCACATAACAGTAGTAGCCGCCAGGCATTTATCTTATTGTCTAATCTGCCAAAATGTACTGTTGTTGTGATGTTTTCAATATTGGCAGTTGAGTTGTCTGACCAGTCGGGGTTTCCTTAGCTACGTCAGCTACGCAGTTTCTATGGCCGTTTCCATGACAATGCACGTCCATCAGCTTTCGGGAGGCGGGTCTAAATTCAAATATAAACAAACCCTCCTCTCGTTTTCTCCCACATCGCTGACTACACCTTTAAGGTGTTTTGCCTAATTATTTGTGCCGTTAGCAGCAGTAATACAGTGGACAACTAGTGGGACTGAAGTGAGGGCTCTCTTGACTGCCAGACACTGTCTGTCTGCCTGTTGCACTGCCTGCAGAGTGTGCGTGGCGGATGCTGCAGGAGCTGCGGGCGAGCGCAGTACAGAATCGATACCATGGCAAATTAGTATCTTAAATCAGTATCATATCTAGACACGCCCTTTGCATATCTATACATTTTGGAGTAGTAGATATATATTGCCAAAAAAATTTGCTCACCTGCCTTGACTCGCATATGAACGTGACATCCCATTCCTAATCCACAGGGTTCAATATGACGTTAGTCCACCCTTTGCAGCTATAACAGCTTCAACTCTCCTGGGAAGGCTGTCCACAAGGTTTAGGAGTGTTTATGGGAATTTTTGACCATTCTTCCAGAAGAGCATTTGTGAGGTCACACACTGATGTTGGATGAGAAGACCTGGCTCTCAGTCTCCGCTCTAATTCATTGCAAAGGTGTTCTATTGGGTTGAGGTTAGGACTCTGTGCAGGCCAGTCAAGTTCATCCACACCAGACTCTGAGATCCATGTCTTTATGGACCTGCTTTGTGCACTGGTGCACAGACATGTTGGAAGAGGAAGACGCCAGCTCCAAACTGTTCCCACAAAGTTGGGAGCATGGAATTGTCCAAAATGTCTTGGTGTGCTGAAGCATTCAGAGTTCCTTTGACTGGAACTAAGGGGCCAAGCCCAGCTCCTGAAAAACACCCCCACACCTCCACTAAACTTCACACTTGGCACAATGCAGTCCGACAAGTTTCGTTCTCCTGGTAACGCCAAACCCAGACTTGTCCATTGGACTGCCAGATGGAGAAGCGTGATTGGTCACTCCAGAGAATGCGTCTCCACTGCTCTAGAGTCCAGTGGCGGTGTGCTTTACACTACTGCTTCCGATGCTTTGCATTGCACTTGGTGATGTGAGGCTTGGATGCAGCTGCTTGGCCATGGAAACCCATCCATTAAGCTCTCTGCACTGTTCTTGAGCTAATCTGAAGGCCACATGAAGTTTGGAGGTTTGTAGCGATTGACTCTGCAGAAAGTTGGCGACCTCTTCTCACTATGCGCCTCAGCATCCGCTGACCCTGCTCTGTCAGTTTACATGGTCTACCACTTCATGGCTGAGTTGCTGTGGTTCCCAAACACTTCCACGTTCTTATAATCCAGCTGGCAGTTGACTGTGGAATATTTAGGAGCGAGGAAATTTCACGACTGGATTTGTTGCACAGGTGGCATGGCATCCTATCACAGTTCCAGGCTGGAATTCACGGAGCTCCTGAGAGCATTCTGGAAGCAGTGACCTTGGAAGCAGTCTGCATGCTTAGGTGCTTGATTTTATACACCTGTGGCCATGGAAGTGATTGGAACACCTGATTTTGATCATCTTGGTGGGTGAGCGAATACTTTTGGCAATACAGTGTATTTTCGACAACCCTACTGCAGGATTAAGAACAGTGTGCTGAGGACAATAAGCATCAAGCAAAAGGATAAGAGACAAGACCTTCTGTACCTCCACAAAGTCCCTGTGTCTGGAATTACTTTGTAATGAAGCTCGTTGTATCCTTCCACCAGCAGCTCTCCTCATTGGATCAGGTCAGAGTGCTGCAGAGGGGTCAGAGATCACTGGAGCGCAAACTGATTTAAACCACTACATTTGTCTTGTTGTTTTAAACATGGACATCAGGACTGTCCTCTGCAGAGACAGGGTGCTGAGTTTGTGCCCATTTTACTATCAGGGTGAGGACACATGACAGCAGTCTGGATGGAACTCCAGAGCTCTGCTGAAGGTCCAGGAGCAGCCCTGTCATTCAGTCCCATTGGGAACAACAGTGACCTGTCCTCCAGGTGACCTGTGATCTGTCCAGCTCCTGAGTCCTCTACCTGCTAAATCACTTCCTCTGTTACTCTGGTTTTTATGAAGACGTCCTCTCTTTCCATAGCTAGCTGCACTTCATTGTCACTCGAGTCAGAATCATTTCAGTTCAGTTTCAGTGAAGACAGTCTTTGTGTTTCCTCTAACGACCTGACCAGCTGATGGTGGAGGGACACTTGACCTTAACATCCAACATACTGAAGCTCTGAACACACGGAGTAAGTGAGTTAATTATGAGGCTTCTGTGGCAGCATGGACTGATATGTACCTGATATGGGCCACTGTCCCCCAGATATCCCCAGGAGCAAAGCTCAGAAGCCCCTTTATTGGCACTCATATTTAGTAAAGCCACGGGCCTCCATTGACGCTCTTAAAACACTCGAACTACCCCTTTAACATAAATAAGAGCACTGAGGCATTCAGTTACCCCTGATATTGGCTATTGGCTCCTGTTGCCTTTCTACCATGACTAACCACAATGACCTTCCTCCTTGGACATTTGACCTCTGACATCAATGAGGCATTTCAGGAGCTTAGCTGTTTGAGTTTAGGAGGAGTTGAACAGGTGTATTAAATAAAGTGGCCAATCAGTGTATGGGCTTCCTGTCAGTGTATCAGTCTAAAACTAAGAGTCCTGAGTATCATGAGGGACACAGTGTTGGTGATTCTGTTTAATTAAGCATCACAGCTGTTAGCTCCCCACTCCCCCTCTTCCCACCACCCAAGCTGTTTTGTTTTACATATATTATAAATTTATTATCACCCCCAACAGCAAGGAATACATCACAAGACCTTGCAGCTGAGAACAATACTGCAGGAGCTTCATGCATAAGGGTGTGTGCTAGGGTGTGTGTGTGTGAGTATTTGTGCATATGTGTGTGTGAGGGTGTGTGTGTGTGCGAGCGTGCTCACTGATGCCGTTGTCTCGGAGGTATCCAGCCAGGCCCTGTCTCTGATACTCTGGATCATTCTCTCTCTTCCACGACTGGAACTGTTCACAGGACAGGCCTGCATGCTGAGACTCCCACTACACACACACACACATAGACAGACACACACACACACATGACACACCCACACACACACACACAGACACACACACAGGTCCCTGTGTTACCGTGGCAACCACCTGCCCCTGATCTCATCAAATCAATGCCAAAGGGAGGAGAGAAGAGAAATTTGGGGAAGAATACATAAAAATGGAAACGCTGGGTGTGATTAAAGCTTAATTTTATTTTGAGAGAGCCGTCAATCATGATTGAACTAAATTATTTTGCATTTGGGACGGGAGATGAATAAAAGAGCGGACATTTTAAGATTTTGGAAGATGATATAGTTATGATTCATGAGCTAATATCCTGCAGCAGGCACATCTTAGATGGTGCTGTAAATTATCTTCCTGCTCATACTTTTGGGATTTTTTCTGCTAATAACTTATAATAATCCATGCATGTCATGTAGGGTGATCATTATATAATAATAATAATAAATTTTATTTAAAAGCGCCTTTCTAAGCACCCAAGGACACTTTACAACATACATGATAAAAACACACTGCATTAAAATCACAATTAAGATAAATAAGAACAACATACAAGAGTGACACCGTTAAATGAGGGTGGAAAATTAAAGGGAATATGCAGTTTGGAACAGATGGGTTTTGAGTTTTGATGTGAAGTGGGAAAGGGAGTCAATGTTTCTGAGGTCCGGGGGGAGAGAGTTCCAGAGTTTGGGAGCAGAGCGACTGAAAGCTCTGCTACCCATGGTGCTGAGCCGGGCGGAGGGCACAGAGAGATGGAGGGAGGAGGACGACCTGAGGGAGCGAGAGGGGGTGGCGATGTGGAGGAGATCAGACAGATGGGGGGGGGCGAGGTTGTGAATGGCCTTGAAAGTATACAGTAGGATTTTTAAGTGAATTCTCCACTTAATGGGGAGCCAGTGAAGCTGCTGGAGGACGGGGGTGATGTGATGAAAGGAGGAGGTTCTGGTGATGATCCGGGCGGTGGAGTTTTGAACCATTTGAAGTTTATGGAGGGATTTGTGGGGGGCACCAAAGAGGAGTGAGTTACAATAATCGATTCGGAAGGTGACGAGGCTTGGAACCAGGACGGCCGTGGTGTGAGGGGTGAGGGAGGGGCGGAGACGGTCGATATTATGTAGGTGGAAGTATGCAGATCGGTTGATGTTATTGATATGAGAGTGAAAAGACAGAGAGCTGTTGAGGATGACACCCAGACTCTTGACCTGAGGGGAGGTGGACACTGTGGAGTTGTCAATGGTGAGGGAGAAACTGTCGACTTTGGATAAACTGGATTTTGTACCGACCAGGAGAAGTTCTGTTTTATCAGAGTTAAGTTTGAGAAAGTTGGAGGTGAACCAGATTTTGATTTCTGAGAGGCAGTGGGTGAGGGTGGAAGAGAGGCGTCGGGTTTACTGGATAGGTAGAGCTGGGTGTCGTCCACGAAGCAGTGAAAGTGGATACCAAATTTACGGAAGATATTGCCAAGTGGGAGTAGATATATAATAAAGAGGAGGGGCCCCAGGATGGGACCCTGGGGCACACCTGAAGTGACGGGGGAGGGCTGTGAGGTGAAGGATTTGAGTTGGATGAACTGAGTGCGGCCTGTGAGGTAGGAGTGGAACCAGTGAAGAGGGGTGTGGGTGATACCTATGGAGGAAAGTCTATGGAGGAGGATGGGGTGAGAAATAGTGTCGAAGGCCACACTCAGATCGAGGAGGAGGAAAATGGAGATAAAACCGGAGTCAGCTGCCATGAGGAGGTCATTGGTGATCTTGATGAGGGCCGTTTCTGTGCTATGGAGGGGATGGAAACCAGACTGGAACTGTTCATAGAGGCTGTTATGGGTGAGATGGGAGTGGAGTTGAGAACAGTTTTTTCTAGGACTTTGGAGATGAAGGGGAGGTGAGAAATGGGGCGGAGGTTATTGAAATTGTTGGGGTCTGAACCAGGTTTTTTCAGGATGGGGCTGACAGCTGCTGTTTTGAAGGGGGTGGGAACAGTTCCAGTAGACAGTGAGCAGTGGATAATGGTGGAGATGAAGGGGAGCAGAGAGGGGAAGCAGGATTTGACCAGAGGAGTGGGGAGGGGGTCTAGCTGGCAGGTAGAGGGTTTGGATTTGGTTATGAGGTCGGAGATAACTGAGGGATGAGGGAGTTCAAAGGTGGAGAGTGGTTGACAAGGAGGGGGGAGTTCAGAAGAAGTGAGTGGTGAGGAAGTGAAGCCCAAGTGCTGGTGAATTGTATTGATTTTGTCATTGAAAAACCGGAGGAGGGAGTCACAGGTGTCTGAGGAGTACATGGGGGGGGGGGGGTCCGGGGGTTGAATGATCCTGTTGTATACGGAGAAGAGAGTCTTGGAGTTGTTGGCAGTGGAGGAGATGAGACCAGTGTAGTGGTGGGATTTTGCATGAGAAATGGAGTCCTTGTAGAGAGATAACTGAGCTAAGTACATGTCCTTGTGGATGGTGAGACCGGTTTTCCTGAAGAGTCTTTCAAGCTGTCGGTTTTTGGATTTTAAGGAACGGAGATGGGGGGTGAACCAGGGAGCAGACCGAGTGAAGAAGACAGAGCGGGATTTGATGGGAGCAAGTGTGTTGTGAATGTTGGAGAGTCCATTGTTGTACTGAGCGACGAGATCATCAGGGGTGGAAGTGGGGTCCGGAGTCAGGGTGGTGATGCAGGTGGAGAGGGAGTCCATATTAATGTCCTTAATTTTGCGGTAAGAGATGATACGGGGAGTTTTGGAGATGGAGAGCTGGAGGGTGACATTAAATGAGAGGAGGAAGTGGTCCGTGATGTGTAGTTTGTCGGCAGTACAGTTGGAGGGGGTGAGACCTGAGCAGCATATTAAATCTATTGTATGTCCTTTTGTGTGTGGAGAAGTCTGCGAACTGTTGAAAATCAAAACTGTCGAGCAGTGATGAAAAGTCCGTGGTGATGGTAAGAGCAGTATTGTCCATGTGAATATTGAAACCTCCTAACAGAATAACATTGAGTGAGAGAGTGGACAGATGGGTAAGGAGGGAAGAGAATAAGTTTAAAAAGTCACTGTGAGGTTTGGGGGGACGGTAGATAGTGCCGATGACTGTGGGGGTGGGTCTGGGGATCTGACAGACAAGGCACTCAAACGAGGAGGGGGGGGGGGCACAGAAACCGGGAGGATATTTGTTTGGGTAGTAATAATATATATCAGCAGAAGGCAAGACTGCCATGATAGTGGTCCATAACTGTTTGGTTGTTGCTCTGAATCTGCTGAATCAATTCTTTTTGTGAGGAGACCTAATTATATAACCTCTTTGGCATGCCTCAATTTGACCACATCTTATAAAGATAAATCCTGATATCCTGCCACAAAAATAAGGAAAAGAGGTCTATGTTTGTGGTAGTGACCTTTATAAAAAAGATGTTTGAGTGATGGTAATGAAAATACTAGCTGTACAGGTGAAAATGAAATGGTAATTCTATTACAAAAGTTCAGCTTAAAAAAGGCTAAAAAACAGAAAATCAAAATAAAGAAAAGCTCAAAAATCGTAGAAAAATCGTAAAAAAGTGCATAATGTGGGAATTTTTACACATCAAGTGAAAAGTACTCACAGGTTTTTTACACTGAGCACAGAAGCTGTTCCGACACTGAAAACAGGTGACCTTCAGCTGATCTCCATCGTAGATGAACCCATAGGAGCACTGGGGGACAGACAGAGCATATAGGGACATCAATACAGGGATATCATTTATGAAACAATCCTCAGTTACTTTTGTTTTTTACTGAATAATTAGTTTTTTTAAAGAACAAACTTCTCCTGATTCTTGTCTGCAGGTGTTGAGGGCGCTCACCTTTATATGTGAGTGTGGCTGATACACAGCGGGGAGACGTCACGTTGCCAGCAGCAAACAAATTCTATAAATCTCTCTTTTATTTGACCTATTGCTTTTGAACCTCCCTCTCTCTGGCTTTTAGGTTTTATTTTTTAGTCTGTGTGAGCATGAAGTCATGTCCCCACACTCCCAGACTTTAAGACTGGGACAGAGATTGCAGGAAACCTGTGAGGATTCATCCCTGCTCTCTGTTTCTCCCCCCTCCCCTCCTGTTCTCTGCTGGCGGTGGGTGTGGTGTCCTCTCTCACCTGGGCTCCCTCACCACACACCTGCAGAGGATTTCCCAATCACCAGCTACATCATTAAGTCCAGTCAACTCTGTGTCTGATTGGCCCATCCCCACTAACTGTAATGAGCTGCAGCTTTTCATGGTTCCCCAATTGTTATAGTAGGTATAGAAAGGGACTTTAGTAAGGTTACTTCCCCACTTCTCTTACTTCTGTAAAGGTCCTCTTTGTGTGGTCTCCTGAGTCTGATAGGGCATTTGGTCATTTAAAAGAACTATTTGTAAGCACCTGCGCTTCTTCACACTAACCTTGCTCTTCAGTTTGTGGTGAAAGTTAACGCCTAGGATTTCAGGCTGGGAGCCATCCTGTCACAAAGAGATCCTAAGACCCAGAAGCTGCATTTTTGTGCCTTTTTTTCTAGACAACTGAGCCCAGCAGAGAAGAATTATGACCTGGGTAATCAGGAGCTTTTGGGTGTGGTGGGGGCTCTGCAAGAATGGAGACACTACCATTCAGTAGTTGGACTGACCATAAAAACTTGGCTTATCTCAGGACTGCTAAGAGGCTGAATCCTTGTCGAGCTTGGCGGTACTGTTCCTGGGTCGTTTTAATTATACTTTGTCTAATCTCCCAGAATCTAAAAACACTAAGCCTGATGCCCTCTCAAGGGTCTATTCTCCCCCCTCAGAGACTTTGGAACCTGCCCCTATTACCCCTCCTGCCTGTATCCTAGGAGCCACTCGCTGGGAGGTTGCGGGAAGCCCAGAAGAAACAACTGGACCCTGGGACAGGTCCTCTTAACAGTCTGTTTGTGTGCTCCTCTGCTCGCTCGGAGGTTCTGCAGTGGGGGCCCTTGTCAAAACTCACCTGCCATCCTGTCTGCGCTCGGGGGAAATCCTCTCACAAACCCCCAGCTGGTTTGCTGCGCTCTCTACCCATCCCTAACAGACCCTGGTCGCATATTGCTGTGGACCTCACCAATGGACTCCCACCCTCCCAAGGTAACCCAGTTATCTTGACTGTAGTGGACCGGTTTTCAAAAATGGTGCACAATATACCATTGCCAGAGTTACCATCTGCCCTTGAGACTGCTAACCTGCTCATTTTACATGTCTTTAAACTGCATGGCACCCCCACGGATATCGTTTCGGACCAAGGTCCTCAATTCTCTTCATGGGTCTGGAGGGAGTTCTGCAGAGCAACCAGCCTGTCCTCCAGCTTTCACCCCCATCCAACAGCCAGACAGAGTGGGCCAACCAGAACTTGGAGAGTGCACTACACTGTGTGGCTGTCAGACATCCTGCCTCGTGCAGTGATCACCTGCCATGGATCGAGTATGCTCACCACTCCCTCACCTGCTCGGCTAGTAGGGATGGGACGATACACTTAAACTCACGATACGCTGCACCTCGATATGCCCGGGTCACAATACGAAACGTCAAGATACAATATCAAAAAAGTAAAAAAGAAAAATTATAACTGTGTAATTACAACTTAATTATTTTTGTTTGAGTTGCACACAGGGAAACATAAGGCCTAACACGCCAAACACAAACAATAACACCCTCTCTAACCCTAGAGAGGTTAGAGAGTGTGTACACTAACGAGCGGTAGGCTCGTTTTTGCTGTCTTCGTCTTTTTTTAATGAGAAAGCCAAAATACTGCTAGACAGATGACTCGTATCCACGCAAGGGTCCTCAATTTCGACCTCATTCGACTCCGTCATTCTGCTTTTTGGAGGCAAGGCAGTTGGTGCTCATGTTTGTCGTCGTCACTTCTGGTCACATGCGCTATCACCGGATGTGACGTCTTTATTTGGCGATCCATTTTTTTCAAACTTGATGCATTTCATCACGTACTGTATCGGGATATATTGCCAAACGATATTTCATCCCATCCCTATCGGCTAGTGGTATGTCCCCATTCCTGGCCTGTTATCGTTGCCAGTTGTCTTTTCCCAGAGCAGGAGTCTGAGGTTGCAGTTCTGTCAGTGGGGCCGCACCTCAGACTCATTAAGGAGGTGTGATAGAGTGTCAGGAAGAGTGTCAGGTCCACCCTCTCCAACACGATGGAGCGCACCCCGACTCTAGAATACAGACCTGGGCAAATGGTGTGGCTGTCGTCTCGGGATCTTACTCTTCAGGTGGAATCTCAGAAGTTGGCTCTGCGCTTCATTGGTCCCTTCCAGGTCAACACGATCATCAATCCATTGGCGGTCAGGTTGAAGCTCTCAGCTTCTCTTCGGATCCATCCTAAACTACGTGTCTCTCAACTCAAACCAGTGGCTTCCATTGACCTCTGTCCTCCAGCTGAGACTTTTCCTCCCCAGTCATCAATGACCATCCTGCCTTCTCAGTCTCCAGGGTAATGGACGTGAGGGCAAGGGGACGAGGGTTCTAGGATCTGGTGGACTGGGAAGGCTATGGCCTTGAGGAACGATCATGGATCTCCCGCAAGCTTATCCTCGACCAGTCCCTCCTTGATGACTTCTACACTAGGCACTCTAAGAAGCCTAGTTGATTGCCAGGAGACGCTCCTTGAGGGGGGCACTGTGAGGATTCAGCCCTGCTCTCAATTTCTCCCCACTCCCCTCCTGTTCTCTGCTAGCAGTGGGTGTGGTGTCCTCTCTCACCTCGGCTCCCTCACCACGCACCTGCAGAGGATTTCCTAATCACCGCCTTATTTAAGCTGCCAGCAGTCACCTCTCGCCGATAGTTTGCCTCACCTGAAGTGGTTTGTTGGCTGTTATTACTCTCAGCAGTTTTTGGCTCTCTGCCTTTTTCTCTCCCTCTTTATGGGATCTCTTGTTTAGACTGACCTGCTATCAGTGGCGAATGGCAATGTGCACGGACTGATTAGCAATTGGAAAATCACCAGTACAGTGGGTGATGACTGACAGCAGAGATAATCACACAGGAAGTGGCAGAGCCAATCAAGGAGCTTGTGGGCGGTCCAAACTGAGGGAGACAGTCGTCGGCTTGAGCAGCCATACGGTCCTTGTGTAGACAGTTAAAACTGCAGGGGACTAAAAGTGGCATTAGAAAAAGTGGGGGGAACATGTCCATGTCCATAAGAAGTGACTTACATGACAGCACCAGAGGAATTTTGGGTCTTTGATGAGAGCCTGTTCGGTCAGCTTCTTATGAAACAGCTCATAAACCTCAGACTCCAGACACTCCCTCAGCTGGACAGAAAATACAGAAAAACAGCATCATTAAAGCCTGAGACAAGCCATCAGTGCAGCTTTTACACTGAGATTTACAAAAAACACAACAGCATCATCCTATAACAGAAAAACAGAAACTGAAGAAAAGATATAGGAAGTTCATCAACAAGGCTTAACCAGGAATAATATTCAATAATGTGTCATTTTCAAAAATGAAAACATTCATGAATTCATTTTCTATACCTCTTATCCTTTTCAGGATTGCAGGATAGTAAAAACAGTACATTTCATTTCAAAGATACTCAAGGACAAGTATAAAAAATAAACACCATCAACAAAATCCATAATGGAACAAAAAATCATCAAAACACATGTGGGGATGTATGTGTTCAGTGGGGCATGCAGTCCCGAACAAGTGGGCAGAGGACACAGTAAGGAGAAGGAGGATTTGAATGGGGGGAATATGTCCTCTTCAGCGTCAGTCTAAATGGTTTAACTATGCAACAACCGAGTCAACATGTTTATCCAAGATTAAACTAAAGATAAATGCCTCTGATGTTTTAGAGATTTATGCAGGAAGCGACAATCTGATCAAATCACATCATTGGACTAAAAACTGTAGAAACTGTAGGACAGATGATTTTAGATTTTAGAGCTTTCTGAATAAAACAACGTTTACAGGATTGTTGAAGTGAAACAACTTCATCAGCTTTAACTAATCTGCAGCCCCCTGCTGCATGCTTCACATCCCTGTCTTATTTGTTTGATGTGTAAACTTATAAAAATGAGTAAATGCTCAATCTAAGGTCATGTAAAATCTACCATGTTCTTTCAAAAGCATGTCCTGCCCCCTGTCTCATGAACTGGAGGTCAAGACCCCCTAACTGAGACCCACTGAAAAGCCACACGGTGATCACAGCAGCAGAGTTTATCAGTGAGGGGGGGGGCGGGATGGATCATTATTGTCATCTTCACTCAGCGTCTGACCCTCCTCACCTGGATGTCTAAGGTGGAGAAGTAGCTGTTGAGGTGTTCGGGGTCGTTGATGTCGGGCTCCCAGCAGACTGGACACACCATGTCTCTGATGTGTTTGTCTCGGACCGCAATGGTGAAGTGCTGCTGGAAACATCCACAGCACACAGAGCACTGACATGACGTCAGGGACTGCATCTGAGGGAGGAAGAGGAGAGAGGAAGAGTCTGAGAGAGGAAGAGGAGAGAGGAAGAGTCTGAGAGAGGAAGAGGAGAGAGGAAGAGTCTGAGAGAGGAAGAGGAGAGAGGAAGAGTCTGAGAGAGGAAGAGGAGAGAGGAAGAGTCTGAGAAAGGAAGAGTTGGATAGTAAATCTGAGGTGGATGTATGAGTGTGGAGTGATGGAGGAGGCTCCCGATTGGATGAGAGCAGCACAGGTGCGTCTCCTTGCCTTACTGTGGGGGAAGACGGACAGACAGATTGGACACTCTTTGGCCAGAACTCTTCTGATGAACTCTCGGTCATGTGACTCCCTCACCGCCGTCACTACATCCTCCAGAGAGTAGGGGGCACCATGCTCCAGCAGCAGCGACAGAGCCAGCTCACAGCGCCCCCAGCTGGGGAGATCGTACACGGCGAGTAACCGCCGACAGATCCTCTGTGGGACAGGGACGAGAGCGAGAGTCTGAGGACACTGAATCAAAGGTTTCCCTCCACACCGGCAGAGGATGAGTGGAGCAGATTATTAATTCAGTCTTTGGTCAAATAAATGATCATGGAGATGAAGTCCAGTTACAGACTATTTACACATTATGAAACAATCCCTGCTGTCGTCTGAAGCCGGAGCACTGACGGACTTTGGCATCACTGTGACCCGATTCATTTGACTCTGACACTGATGCTGCAGAGGAACACAGGTCTGAATGAAAGAAACCGGTTCTGAACAAATAAATGAGCTGCCAAACCACTTTATCAAACACTACAGACCCTAAAAAGAGATTTCCTCTTTTATATGGAAAATTAAGCTTTCAGGGCTGGTACAGCTGTGGGGCAGTGACCGGAAATCAAGAGGAGAAAAGTTATGGACTCAAACTGGAAACTGTGTGGACTCTCAAAACTGCAGTACTTCCTCTTCAGTCCAGTAAAAATATGAATCCAAATAAAACCAAAAGTAAATCAGTTTTTTGGTTCAGTCTTTCCCTGACAAACAGATCAAACATGATGGTGTGTTGTGTGTTGCTGCTGCTCTCACCTGTTTGTCGGGATGATGGACGTCCACAGGCTGCTCAGGTTTGTCACTCCAAATCCTCTTGTGAAAGGGTTCCAGCAGGGGGCGTTGCAGCAGGACCAAGGCACCTCGGACCTCGCCCCCGCTCTGCCTCAAGACCTCATGACTGTGCCTCTCATCACTGAAGCCGAGAGCACACAGCTCCTTCACCTGGGAGGAGATGACAGTGACTTTTCTCACATCTCTGAACAGCCAATGAGGGTTGACTTTACTCACCTTAGCCAGCCTGTCCCTCAGAGCCTGTTTGGCAGCTCGCTCAGTGTCGCCCCCTGCTGTCAGCCATGCCTGCTTGGCCTCTGCTCTGGAAAACTGGATCCCGCTCTCTGTTTCTTTATTATCTTTCTCAGCTGGAGCATCGCCACACCAGACCTGTGTTTGAGGAACAAACAGACGGTGAAGTGAGGAGGCCAATCACTGAAGGAGGAAATAAAAACTTTAAACTGGGTGCTCCTCTCTGCTGTGGAATATGTAGGTGTTTTTTTGGCCAGAAATGAGGTCAAATGAGAATTCATCATCCAGGTCGAACTTACTGCTCAGATTGAGGAGTTCAACACATTTTTCTTTTATCAAAAATTATGAAGCCAATCATGTTTGACTGACTCCTCTCTGTCTGATCTAGCGCTGCAACAACTAATCGACTAAATCGATTAAAATAGATAATTAAATTCGTTGTCAACTAATTTAATTATTGATTTTCATCTCTGAATATTTGTTCAGACTGACTGTCAGGGTCTTCTCGGGCTGCAGAGACCAGGCTGCTGCCAGGGTCCTGATCTGGTCCAGCAGCACAGGAAGTTCAGTCTTGAACCACCTGCAGGGCAGAGAGCTGCTGTCCCCCGTCACCTTCATGCTAGTGTAGATCTCCTCTGGACTCACCCCCTTCTTCTCCCCCTCCTGTCACCAACACAAAAGAGTTAACAACACACCTGTACACACCTGTTCACGCACCCATACTCTGATATGACGACTGCGTGCAGGTGAACTCACCCTGATCAGCCTGATCAGCTTTAGCCCCTCCTCCTTCATTATTCTCTGCCTTACTGAGTCCTGGTCCTCAGAGGCGGGCTCTTTGGGTTTGACTGACAGTGCAGGGACACGTCTGACAGGAGAAGGAGGGCGGAGCTTCACGGGCAGCGGTGCAGGCTCAGGGTGTGAGAGGTCACACATCTCACAGACTGTCGAAGGGGAGTAGTTCAAGTAGGTACAAAACTGACACACCCACTGGACGAGGGAGCGTTTGGGAGCAAGAGAGGGGCAAGAGGGCGAAAGAGAAAAACAGAAGAAGAGAAGGAAAGAGAGAAAAAGGGTGAGGATTGGAGAGAGGAAAGAGAGTGTGAGGTCTGGAGGGCCTTGAAAAGTCCCTGTACAGCAGTCTGATGTCAAATATGACCTTGACATGCTACTTTGACAATGTGAAGGGTCATTCATAATGTGGACTCCACAGTCCCCTCTAAACAGGACACGTCCCACTACAGCTCTGCTGAGGACAGGTGTCTCTGGGTCTGAGGACATCAGGAGTATTAACTGAGAGAAGGTGGAGGATGATTAACTTAACTAAGAGGAAGAGGATGAGGAGGCACGTTGTTCACCTTTATACAAACAACAGGATTGTGAACTAAGTTTCTCCGTACCTGGCTGTCAGGGTCACCGGGCATGCCCAGTACAGGTGCCGGTGGTCTCGGGGGGAGAATGGGGGGGTGTGAGGGGGTCACTGGAGGTCGTGTGGCCAGACGAGGTCTCTCACAAACTTCACAGAGGACGCTGCTGGCTGCGTTCACCATGGTGCAGCTCTTACACTGCCACTCTGAGAGCACACACACAAACAGGTCTGAAACAGGAACCAAAGGTCACCAGCAAAGCACAAGAACTGAAGTAAAACTGGAGTTAAAGCTAAAACCACCTTTTCACTGCAGATCTGCTGTGGTTCATCTGTTTGGAACCATTAGAGGGATATTAAACTTAAGACATCTAACCAGCAAAAGGCAGAGCATATTAAAGAAAGGGGGTTTCAAACCTGCAGCCATCCATCCATCATCCTGGTATCATATTTACAAGAGCAAACTAACCAACACAAATAAAGGTAAGACTCCTGCTTGTGAAAGAGAATAAAAAAACCTTTAAAAGCCTTGGAGGCATTTTTAAATATATACATACATATATGTATATATATATATATATATATATATATATATATTAGGGCTGGATGATTATGGTAAAAATAAGAATCACGATTATTTTAAGTGATATTGAAATCACAATTAATACACATGATTATTCATTTATTTAAAACTTCAGTATTGATTTAAACGCAACTTTAAAGGATCAGCGAGCGGCACATACAGTATTATTAATCCACATAAGTCACACACACTCGCTGTGGCTGCATGTGGAACACAGAAGCGCTATGAAGCGCAGGAACTCGCATACATGGCACTCCATGCTGTGTGGTATATTAATCGTTTTTCTTCGATTATAATGTTTTTATGATTGACAGATGGCAAAATTGAAATCACGATCAAAATCCGATTAATTGTCCAGCCCTAATATATATATAACTTTTCAATCCAACTTCATGATTCTTAACAAGAGGGTATGCAAAGGGATTCTTTATTAAAAGAAAAGTAAGAGTTGAAACTACATAAAACCTCCACATGAGGAGCTACAAAAAGTTCATATGATCATAGACAAAAATTCTTTCTAAAAACATTTCAGAGATGTACTCAATTGAAACACTCACCAGAGATGTTTGCAGACTGAAAGTCATCAGTTTTGGAGCTGATGGCGTCTATCCGAGGGCGTTCACACTCCTCGCACAGGACATCCTGCACAGAGTTCGCTTTGGTGCAGTGGAGACAACGCCAGGTAGAAGAACTAAACCAGGAGACAGTTGGAGAGGACGGATCATCATCACATTTGAATAAAGATGATGACACCTGGACCTGAGTTCGGTCAAACTTCAGTTTCTTCTATCTGGACCATATCTGGAACAGTATCCCAGAAGTATGAGGGTTCAAAGTGCCTGAAACCTACCTTAAAGTTGGTTCTTCTGTTTTCCTGCAGCTATTGGAGGATGCAAGCATGCTTACTTCGCAGAGGTCTAACTAAAAGTCAGCTCCAAAACTTCAGTCCTAAACTATTGTTTTTTTCCTCCAGCCCTTCATGCCTGTCAAATGACTAAGAGCTACCAACAGAAGCTAAAGTCCTCAGTGCAGGTGGGCTGGGTCAGACCTACCAAGGACCTCTAACCCCAGACCTTTTCTCCTCAACAGGCAAAAAAAAATCAATCTGAACACAGGGAATCTTAAAATGATCACTGTCCTCCACATCCCAGAGTTCACTGTGATGCTGCATTGACCAACCTCTGACTGCTCCTGTTCTGTGATGATGAAGATGACGAAGATGATGAAGACGACGTGACGGCCACTCTCTTGTGGTTGGCCCTGTCGGGGTAGGAGTGGTAGAGTCTGTCACACTCGGAGCAGAGACCCTGCAGACATGTGAGGCAGTGGGCCGAGATCCGGAATATCTCACAGATTGTGCAGTTCTCTGAAACATTGAAACAAAACAAAAAGTGATAAAGCTAATACTTAAATAATCAGATAATCTGCTGTGGTGTGAAGAAAAGACTGCAGCGTTTCTAAAAGCCAGAACAGTGAAATAGATCTAGACTGGGCGCCAGACAGATGGCTTAATCTGCTGTTTAGAAAAATCATTAATCTCAAGGTTTAAGGCCTAGTGCTAAATAAAAACCATGCTACAAAAAACATTAAATTAAGTTTATCTTAGACTATTTCAAAATAATTCCGACCATAAATAAGAACTGTGATTAAAGAAACTGAGAAGAAAAAAAAATGGCCCAAAATCAATCAGTTCAAAACTTATAGTTCCAAAGAGTTTAGTGGAAAGACAAAAGGTTCAAAGAATTAAAAGTTCATCAAAAGATAAATCTCCAAGGTCATAACCACTTCATGAAAGAAAAAAATCTTGAATGTCTAAAAGCAGTTTATTAAAATTGAAGTTTCCATAAAGAGAAGACAGAGTATCACCTAAAAAGAGATGACAAACTCAAGCCCCCCCGTCCGTGTTTTTGTGAGTGTGTGAGAGAGAGAGCTGTGATGACATGTGGTATGAGGAGCAGGGAATCTTGGGATGAAGATGGTTCTGTCCAGGTTATTTACTGAAGAAGCGAGGGTTACAGGCCGTCTTGGCGGCTTTAAGTGTCACCAAACACTGAGAGGGTCCCACGACAGTTTCCCAGTAAGCATAAAAAAAACCTTGAGATTAAAAGGCAAAAACAGTCCGCCCCTCTTGGATCTTCATGCACTTCCCGGTCCATTCTTCCCCTGCCATGACAGGGGTTTAAATGGGGTTTAAACCCATTTAAACCCCATTCTCATAAACTTTTATTCATCTCTTTTTGGCCTGTCCAAGCTCCTTCGTCTGCCTTCACTCTCTCTCAGGTCAGCCCTGGCTGCTCTGCTGAACCACAGCCCCTCCCTAACACCCCTCTGCAGCAGGGTGCAGAAGTTTCCTCCTGTCACAAGACAAATGCACCAGCTGAGACCGTAAGGCATGGACAACAGCAGGTATCTCTGAGGGAGTCTTAATGTTTCCTGATCCTCAGTCTCCAAAGTCTGACGTTTAAGACCAACACTGTCGGACACTGAAAGACTGAAGAATGTGTAGCTGATGGAGAAAAGAACTGCTAAACTTCAGGTAAAAATGCATTTGTTCTATCTTAATAGTCCCGTGCCACTATCTACTTACACCTGACAAACAGATACAAAAGTCCAATTCTGCTGCGATTAATATTTATTTTATTTTATTAACTTGACTATTATTATTTTCCTTACATTCCCTTCATTTTTTCTTTTGTTAAAAGATTATCTTTTGGGCGTTTTATGCCTTTAGTAATAGGGATGAGAGAGAGAGAGTGGATTGGCTTGTGACGAAGGGTGAGAGAGAGCAGGGAAGGACACTCAGGCTGGATTTACTTACTGAGGCATCTGGCTGCAGATGTGTCGACAGATGATCTTGCTTCCTTTGATAATCCAGCCCATCAAATGTCTTAAGTTCGGTTTCTACAGCTTTCACATTGTTTATAGAATGAAGTAGAACAATATACTCACCCAGAAGGCTTTCCTGATCCAAACAGTGCTTCAGGAGATATTTAGATCCAAAATCGAGCGGCGGACATCCGTATAATGGCAGCACATAGGGCATACAGCGCCGCTCCTAAAACTGCATCAATCGTCCAAAAACTCATTAGTTTCACCAATATTTCATCATGGTCCGCTCGGGCTACTCCTCCATGACAGTCTGTGTCGCTCCAGACATGTTTTCGTGACTGTGCTGACCTCTGAACTTAAGACTGTTCTCTGGCCAGCTGTTCTTCTCTTTGCCTCCGCGTCCTCCTTTCGATGAGCTCCTCATCTGTATACTCTGGCTCGAAACTGTCAGGACACCCATCATATTCAAAGTTCTCCTCCACAACATCTTCATCCGATAGATATTCGTCCATTTTGCACAAAACTGGAAGAAGAAAGTTGTTGTGTAGCCGGCGGTCGCCCCTGAAACAATGAGCTGTACTGCGCATGCGCGGCAGCTGTCAAGAAGGTTCAGAGGTCAGCACAGTTACAAAGACATGTCTGGAGCGACACAGACTTTAATGGAGGAGTAGCGCGAGCGGACCATGATGAAATATTGGTGAAAATAATGAGTTTTTGGATGATTAATGCAGTTTTAGGAGCGGCGCTATACATGCCGCTATATATGTTTGGATCAGGAAAGCCTTCTGGGTGAGTATATTGTTCTACTTCATTCTAGAAACAATGTGAAAGCTGTAGAAACCGAGCTTATCCTTTAATTGTACATTAAGTGTTTTACAGGTTTTGTGTATTCGTGAGTAATGCTGTTTGAGAATGTAAGAAACTTTGTAAATTGTGCTGCTGCTTATCTTGGCCAGGACACTCTAGTAAAAGAGATTTTTAATCGCAATGAGTCTCTTTTCCTGGTTAAATAACGGTTACATTAAAAAAATAAAAATAAAAAACAATAAATTTGAGCCCTGGCTGGCAGAAGGATGTATATGGGACATACCTGGGACTTACCACATCACCAAACCAGCCCCCCCACATTCACTACAATTTTTAATGTATTAATTTATTTATTAAACTTCCTTTCATTCCTCACCAGAGCTGTGGTTTGGTCCAAGGAAAATTACCAAAGTTTGTGAAAAATCTCTCAGATAACATTGGGCCGTATTTTAAAAAAATCCTATCTCTGACTTCACTAGATGGATTCAGTTCAAAATTTACAGAATAATAAATATAAATCTTTCATCACAGCCAGTTTCATCTGAATTCTTAGAAAAACACTTAAGTTTCTAATGGCAAATCCCATTTATTTCTACTCAGGTGCTCTGAGGGTTCTGTCCCCTTTCTGTCATTATGGTCATTGTAGCTTCTTAAACTTTGGTCATTTTACAAGCCTAAGTCACATTACTTAGGTTCCCTTGCAATGCCAGCGGACGAGTTTTCCACATGGACAGACGTGAGCAGAGACTCGGCCATCATATTGAAGAGCATGGTGAACCAGAATTGTATCCTGGTGGAGGTCTGTGCTCTCTGAGTGACTTCTAGTTAACTCTGAAGATTTCTTTATGAAAATGATTCTGTTTATGATGTGCATGTGTGTCTGTTTGTTATGGTCAATAACATGTTCAAATCAATAAAAATAATGTTAAAAAGAATGGGTGGAACAGGAAGATGAGATGCTAAACCTTGTTTTAAAGACACTTATGTGTTAAATTATCTGGGGTGTCGGTTGACATCTTGGCTTCAGCTGTTTCTTGAGATTCTAGGCTGGTTTTAGGTGTCCTATGTGATTCTGGACTGGTTTTAGGTGTCCCATAAGATTCTGGACCAGATTACGGGTCCCATGAGATTCTGGACTGGTTTTAGGTGTCCCATGTGATTTTGGAGTGGTTTAAGGTTTCCTATGATATTCTGGACCAGTTGTAGCTGTCCCATGAGATTCAGGACCAGTTTCAGGTGTGTCTTTGATAAAAACTTGTGTAAAAGTTGAATGGACCTACTCACAGGTACAAATACATAACACAAAGAGAGGTTTCACTGCAGACAGATGTTCCATCAATTACCTGGGTGTTTGTTGGAGGAGGTGGAGAAGACCTGGATGGATCTCAGACTCTGATGGTTGGTGGACAGCAAGTGGCTGCTCTTCCTGGAGGGGTGATGGTGAAGGGGGTAGGCCAAAGATTTGGTCTGACTCTTTGAATGGGATGATGAAGAGGAGGACTGGAGGACCACAGCATCTGTGTTCAGACCCACGTCCTGAAAGGAGAAGCTGGCTTTACAAAACGGTGTCATTATAAAAGTAAATTATATAATCAGCACAAAACTGGACATTCTGGACAAAATTCCCATAAAATACTTTAAAATTCAGATTAATTGTCTAAGAGGTTTGGTGGCCTGTACCTTATGTCTCAGTGTAGGAATGATTCTCTCGTAGAACTCAGGGTGTGGATGAGTCTCCTGCAGTTAGAGCAAATTCATCAGAGGTTTAATCATGAACACAAAGTAAAATCATTTTATGAATCATTTTTAGCAGAGCCGAAGCCAGAGAGAAATAAAGTTATTAAGAATCTGAGTCTGAAATTAACTTTTTGGCTCAATGTCAAGAATGGAAGCTAAATCAATAATTACACTTGCTCTGCACATTTTCACTTAATAAAATGTGTCTTTGAACACATTCATCAATTTGGTGCATTTAAGAGAGTCATGTTACTAAGGATAATAAAAAAACATTTGCTAGTCCTTCAAAAAGAGTAGAAAACAGTGCCCTAGAAAGCCCATAAATCATGGCCCCTGCAGCATGAACAAACATTGATGTTTGTTCCAGTGAAAGAAAAATAACAATGATGTGACCAAGGGCTCTAATTCTGTAGACCAGGCACAGTGCACCTGCCCTGTGCTGCACCTGCTGTGATTGCTTATTGCATTGAAACGTGCCTGACACTCTGGAGACCTGCCTGTGAGGTTTTGGTGACTTGTTACACTGAACTTGTCAGCCAAATTATCACTGCACTGGGTGCGCTTTGCCTGCGCCGGGGTTAGACCAGGTTGGAGCAGGCGAGCTTCTAGCACACCACGTTTTGGCCAAAAATTTCACTGCGCCAACCTGAATTTGTCGACACCTCCCACTGGTGCACCACGCACCTATCTTGGTGCAGCCAGTCTACCAAATTGCCAAATTGGCTGCGCACAGTGGTGCACCAGACGAAATTACCACTGTGTGGGGTGCGCCATGCTCCACCACCCTGTGCTGCTCCAGGAAACTGGGGCCAAAAGAGTCATATGGCTGAATGTCTGACGGCAACGAGAGCTGGAGGCTGAACTGCAACACAAATGACCTGAGCTCCAAAAAACATAAACAATACTGAAACAATCCTGTGTCAAAAACATAGAGATAAATTGGTGTACTGATGTCACCATCAATGGAACAAATCCAATAGCAATATTTTCACAACAATTTCTACATTTTCTTCATTTTCATCATGTTTTTCTGGTTGCAATTGCAACCAGAAAAACATGATGAGGGAGGCCCAGGCTGACACACCAAACATGATCAAACCTATGGACGGTTTATGCACACATACGCTTATCCACCATGTGGCACACAACCCTCTGACATCAACCCACCAAGCAGGAGATCTGCCTGCTTGCAGGTGTTTTGAGCCCTGTTTTTAATTTTCATGGTCTTGTTTTTACTTATAGATTTAAAACAAAACTTAGGAATTAATTGTCACTCATAATGCTCCATAGAAGAACATGTACCTTAATGAGCATCTCCAGCTCCATCCTCAGACTCATCACTTCAAGCGTCACCGCTGCCACTCGACCAACGTCTGGGTCTGTTACATCGTCAGGGAAGCTGAGCCCGTCCGCCTGCTGATTGGAGTAACCGTAGAGACACAGCACTGCCCGTCCACCCTGACAGTCAAAAGAACACTGAATAAATACACACTCATTTTAAATTTGTTTTAAACATTAGTTAGCAGGGGTAACTCTGGATTAAATGTCTATGGGACATGATAAATCCACTTTCCAGTTCTACAAGACCCCAAACAAAATAAAGATATAGTCATATGTGAATTATCTTTACTTTACAAGCTTAGCTGTGTCTCATGTTTTACAAAAGTATCTACACATATGGAGGAGACTACAATGTATAAGGAGACAACAGACTGAGGCAGTGGGTGGACTGATGAACTATGATGAACAATGACCTCAGGATGTCAAAAAAGCTGTTATCAGCGATGCAGCCACTTTTGGCTTCAAACTTTTTCTAATAAACATTCCTGTAACCCCTCAAAGTACAAATGTATGAAGATAAAAATATCTCACCATTTGATTTTTAATTCAGAATCAAACATTGTTATTTTTTCAGCGTATCGGTCCACTGGAGAAGACATACATTTGAGTGCACAGCAGTCAGGAAACACACAAATAAAAATTATACGGCTGGATGCTCATGGCACGTTGGCAACCTCCTGTGGCCCCTAAACAAGAACCTTTCACATTCCAAAAAAACAAAGACAGAATCCCAACAAAACCACAATGTTGTTGAGCACAAGAACAGGAATGCATTTGATACTCGGTGGCAAAGGGGCAATAAACTAACTGTAAATTTAAAAAACCTTCCGTGACCTGTTTTTTTTTTTATTTATTCAAGATTGTAATTATGAGAATTTACTGGATTTAACTGTAAATGGGGGTTAATTTAAATGAACTGCCCTATTTTTTTCTCATATCCAAAAATCCATTCAAAATAATACAAGTAAAATGAGTTCAACATATTTATTTGTTATTGCAACTTAATCAAGTGTTAACAATGCTACTGAACAATCAATGTCATCTTCTCTTAATGTCCACATGCTTAAAAATGTGTCCTCAATGGTCCTGGGCTCTCGAAATCATCTGTGCTCCTGATGGAGGAAAGGCATAACTACTTGGCGTATACCTGCATAAAATCTGCCTGTTTCAATCAAAACTATGTCATAACATATTTTCCAAACTGCATTTAAAACTCCTGCTCAGGGCCAAACTCTTACTTTGCAGTTTCTAGCTTTATTACAGCTGCCATGGAGGTCATGTGTTCATCTGCATGTATGTTTGCTTGTTGGTTTGTTTGTCTGTTAGCAAAATTATTCAAAAACTACTGGATGGATTTACTGAGTTTCACACAGTGATCAGCCAACCAGCAGTGAAAGCTGGGGCATGCAGAGTTTTGCTGCCAGACACAGAGAAGAGGAGGAAACGTTTTGCCAATGGACAAAGCCCAGCACTGTTTCTGGAGCCTTGGTTTCTCAGCAGACTCCCAAAAATGTAATAAACATCCAAGTCCTCCACACCTCACAGCTGCTAGTGACATTACTGTGAGCCCATTAACATCATAGAAACATGCGCAGACGCTCTACTCACTCGCGGTCCTACCAAGTTTGCCATTTAATCACTCGAAACCAGGTTGCTGATAATTTCAAAATGGATATAGTCTGTCATAGCAAAAGTCTCTCCGAGTGTTAGTGTAAAAACCTAACCCCCAAACTCCACATAGAGCGATCGCACCATGCAACAAAGCATTGTGGGTTTATTCTGACAACAGGCTGGAGACATCGCTGGAAGCGCCACGGCACGTACAACAACATCTGTACAAGCAGCAGCAAACTCGTTCTGTTAAAAAGTTACAACACCCACGACTAACTAGGTCACCCCATTGGATGATATTTATGTCAACAATAATCCCACTTCTTGCAAACTCATATTTTTCATTCTACTTGAAGTATTTCTCAAGACTTCCTCAAATCAATCAGGAGCTCTTTAGTTTTAGGCACATTAAGGTCAAGGATGTCCACACCACAAGTGATAAAAAGAGCAGGCAGGGTACTGTAAGTGGCCCCCTTCTTAATGAGACCTGCAGCAGTCTGCATACTGAATGATATGATGTTTTTGTTACCTGGATGGCATCCACGGTGGCTCTGAACACTGGGTTGTTGTGCTTGACTGTTCTCCAGAACTTTGGTCTGTTCGGGTTTGTCAGATTACAGCCGTATTTTTCCAGAATGTTTAACGCTGTAGAAAGACGCTGCAGGGATGCAAGAGTCTGAAGGCAAAAGACACAAATATGACCCAGGGACATAAGTTACAACATCAGCTTTAATGAAGGGTGGTCATGATGCCAAAATCTAAAACCTTCATGTGACTCTAGAGAAAAATTTCAGTTTCTTAACATGAATTTCCTACTCGCCCAGTGTGAGGTAGTTTTTAATCTAAAATATGAATCATTGAAATTATTCTGCAGATTTAATGTCATGAGAGCTTCACGCTTTAAGAATCAGACCCTCAGAGGTTTATCAGCTGTTTTAACTCCAAATCAATGACCTATGGTTAAATCACTTTCACACAGAAAAATATAAACACATCACAGAGGTCCTTCCAGGAAGTTCTGACACTGTTACCTGAATTATTATTGAATCTGACACTGTTTACAAAGCCTTTAAACACTGGATTTAAATCACCACTAAAACTGAAATCACCTTTTCTTTGTACCCAGAAAAACACACTCTGAAAACGACACCAAACACTTGAAAACTTTTGGAGTTATTTTTGAACACAGATGGAGGAACAAACAGAGGTTGACTGTGTATTAAAAGACTTAACAGAATGATAACTTAAGACGAAATGATTGAAACTAATAAACACATATTATTACAGAAATGATCCACTGCACATAGATCATTATTGTGGACATTCTTTGATGGTAAGCCGAGAGTTAACAACATCCAGACCAACCCTCTCCTGGGGAAAAGATCATACATTAGTTTTTTTTGTTTGTTGGGGCATTTTGTGCCTTTATTGATAGGAGAGAGACAGTGGATAGGCTTGTGAAAAGGGGTGTGAGAGCAGGTGAGGACACTGCAAACTGGCCACAAGCTGGATTTAAACCCAGCCCGGCAAAAGTATGTATACGGGACATGCCTGGTTGCTAACCACTCCACCAAACCAGCACCCCCATTAAGTCAACAGATGTTATAACCACATTCCTGCTTACCTCCTTCCTGTTGCCACCAAAGCTGTTCTCCATCACCATGGTCTCTGCGGCAATGTGCCGATATTTGGAGCATGGTGGTAAGGACAGATTTGCCATCGCCATGACTCCAGCTCGGACCTCCACCACCCGACCTCCGGAGTACAGACATACCTCTGCCCGACTCCGGACCTCCAGCAGGTCCTCTGACAGGGATGGCATTCTGCAACCATACAAATACACACAAACAAACAAACGGTGACAATGACGTTGGCACACTGGCACAGATGGTAGTGCACCTGCCTCGCAGAATAAGGTTGCTGCTTTGATCCCTGGTAAGACCTTTCTGTGTGAGTTCTGCATTTTCTCCTAGTGCATACGTGGGTTATGACCGGGCACTCCCACCTCCTCCCACAGGTGGTCTCATTATACCACCTGGTGACTCTGAAGTGCCCTTAAATGACTGTGAATGGTTGTCTGTCTCTCTATGTGGCCACCAGTTCAGGATGTACCCTCCTCTCATTGAATGTCAGCTGGGATAGACTGCACCACTCCACAACCCTGAAAGTGTCAAGTGGAATACTACAGGGCTAGGGATGTTACGGTTACCGGTAAAATGGTAAACCGCAGTAAAATGTCCCATGGTAATCATTACCATGTCCTATTAAAATTACCGTTAAACCGCGTTTGATTACCACACTGCGTCAGTAACGCACTGTGAAGCTGCTCTTTGAATGGAAAAGCCTGAACTACTGTATGTGTGTCTGTTTGGACCGGGGACCAGATCGGCCCTTGCACAGGGCTGGCGAGCACACCCGGGACCAGGGACCAGATTGGCCCTCGGAGGCTTGTTGTGCTCTTTGCTGTGAGAGGAGCCTCATTGGACTGTGATATTTAGATGTTTAGATGTATCTGGTTAAGCAATTAGCAGATATACATATAAGCAGCCTCTTAATGACTGGGACTCTGGAATAACCATGGCAGAGAAAACATTAGGCAAAAGAAAACGCAAACCAAACTGGACGCAAGACCAGTTTTTCCTCCTTGCTAGACTTGTCCATGTAAGAAAGAACATTATCAAAGGAAAATTTGGAACTGGGATAACTTTGCAATTGAAAAAAGAAGCACGGGAACAAATTTGCTTACAAATAAATCCCACTTCTAATCCCACTTTTGAGTAGAACCACTGATGACTGTGAGAAACGTTAGTTCTCTTTACAGTCTCAGTTATGGTCAAAATTGCAGAATTCAAAAGACAAATGACTGCAACAGGTAAGATCAATTACTGTCAAACAAAGCCTGACAATCTGTTTAGTGTGTTCAGTAATTAACAGAAATGTCACACATAAATTAACCTTTCTAAATGTGTCATCACAAATTTTATTAATGTGAACTTTTATATTTGTAATTCAATTATTATTAGGAGGCTCTGCACCCAAAGCACTGGGTTGTTTCTATTTGTTGGTGAACTGATTTTACCTTTGAACATTTCTATTACCATCATTCTACCCTCCTGATTGAGGCCGTACCTTTTCAGAAGCTCATTGTTATTGTATCTTTCCAAAAAGTTCACATGATCATGAGGTGAATAGCCAGCAGCAGCCATGCTGAGATTCTTTCTGAACTGGTCTAGTGACTTAGGAGTCCTCTTCACTACTTCTAACTTCTTACAGGTTCTCACAGGAGCTTGGTTTAGCTCTAAAATGCTTATAAAATACTTTTAGGAGAGAAATTTAGGAGTCTTACATTTAGGACTGACACAGCCATAATAAGCCATAGAGTTTCTCCTAAATCAGCAAGTTAGAAGCTACTTTTAGTCATAAGATGTTTTGTGAATACGGACCCAGGTCGAAAGTTTGACTTGCAGATTTATAACAGTGAAAATAGAATCTGTCAGGAGATGTATTTTCTTTATTTACCTACATTATATGGGGAATATTATATTTATGTAAGTGTAAATGGACACAAAAATTACCAAAAATGTAAGAAAAGAATATAGCAGAGCAGTATATTTTAGCCTAAAATTCACAATGTGACACAATGTCTGTAAGGCTGATAATACCAACCAAGAACTTCCTGTATGAAATGAGTGACTCTTTGGGGTTGAGTCCTATCCATCTAAAGTGAAATGAATTTGTGGAAACTGGCAAATTTCTTTAAAATTTAATCTAAAATCATAGGGAAATATGATCTAATGACTCTAATTTCAGTGGGCTTTAATGTTGAAAATCCACATCAGAACTTCCTGTAAGGAAATGAGTCACTCTCTTGGGTTGAGTATGAGGGTCATTCCGCCAAAAGAGTGCAATTTGCTTGTTGTAACTCTTCAAAATAAAGCTTTATTTTTCATTCCATTTCAATATAGAATTTAGTAATATACACATTTACTCATTCAAAATGAGTACTGGTCAATCTCAGGCTACTTTATTTAATGTATTGCAACTTTCAACAGTTTATTATCATTGTAATTTTTCTCTGCTGTTACCAAAACTCAAATGCCATTTTAATGTCCGTAATATGTCAAATACGGACACTAAAAGAGAGTCAAGAATTACGTCATACCTCTGTAAATGAATAAAAATGTATAACAACTTGTTAATATGTGGAAAAGAGGAGACTAAATACTAAATATTGAGAAAATGGGGACGGGACTAGATAAGCTCTGCTTCTCCCGTCTACCCTTTCGGACATGAACATTTGATCAACTATTGACAATGTATGATGCTGTACAACTGTGTTGACGTGACCGAAATAAATAAATAAATCAAATCAAATCAAAACCATGAATAAGTATAATAATAAGAAGAATATCAACCACATACAATGTTTTTCCTTTTGAAATTAATTAACAAATTAAGTTAATTTAGAAGAAATTGTTGGATACATTATGAAAATACTAATATTTATGACAGAAAATGACTTTTTTTTTGCCGTTACTCTTCATTTGAGTAACAGCAATGAGGGTGAAAGCAATGAGTTTTTAGCATAAAAATAGAAATTGTGTGAAATGTAGCCGATTAGCATCTATGCTAGTAGCTTGAGCACATGGAGCAAATTCTTAAGATTTAATTGAATATTTTATTTTTATATCAACAAATGTTGTCTTAGAGATAACTTAGGTAAAAGGACTGAGTTTTTAGATTAACCATCTCTAAAACAGCTCATATATCATTTAATTTAAGGAAAAATAAAAGAGAGAACTTAGTTTTGATCTTCCCATGACTTGCAGAAGACCTAAATGATGTCATTTCCTGCAGAACATGTCACTGTTGGAATGTTCCAGAATTTTAAAGGGGGGATGTGTTTGGGTAACAGCAATGAGTGAAAACCTGGGACAGCACTAAAATGTGAATTTTAACCAAAATATAATGACTTTTTTGTAAAACTTTGGTTTTAAAAGTGTAGATAGAATATGGTGTCACATTTAAAGTGTAGCGTTTGGCTTTGGGGACAGGCAAGAAATGCTATGTGTAAGTGTTTTGGATGCTATTTTAAAATATTATAAAAAAATATATAGTCTATATATGTAATTTCGACAAATATTGATGAGTATGGTGTTTAGTATAATAATAAAATATAATTTGTAATATATTATTACTTGTGTTTATACATTTACTGTACAATAATATGCTGGGGACAGAAATTTCATTCTTTTTGCGGAATCTCCCATGAAATGATCAATCTAAAATGGAATTGATTTGCAGAAACAGGTAGTTTCCTCCTAATTTTAATCCGAAGTTGAGGAAAACATTTTAGATATTTGACTATCAAGTGTGCTTTTATTTTGCAATTCCTCACCACACACTCCAGCTCCCGTCTTTATATTTAAGTTGGACTAATGATACACACAAAAGAATTGTTTATCAATCAGACCCATTGAAATCGTGTGATCGCGCAGACAGCTTTTATTTTGAAATCTGTTCTGGCACTGCATAACCGTAATACCATGTGTATACGGCCAAGGTAGATTGGCACGGGATTTCGGAGTGGAGACTGGCTTGACCGCAGTCCTGCAGTCTGGCTGGTCACCTGCAGGACGCCTTAATGAATTCAAAAGTAATGGAGCATTTTTAAGAGTCATTAAATGAAACTATGATCGTCGCTGACTATGATGACAGCAGACACATGAACAGTCACCTGTGGGGACAGGCAATCCTCCGGATTCTTCAGCAACGCGCTGCTGGACCACACCACAGCTTCGACAGTCAGACAAAAATCAGACGGATTCACCTCCGTCTGCAGATGTTGTTTCTTACCTTCAGAGCTGCAGAGCAGCAGAGCCGGAGCAGCTCCCTCCTCTGCGCGCGCTCACAGCTGCAGCACAAGAACACGGAGCCCAGGACCAGGTCCAGAGAGGGATCCGGTCTCTGCAGGACTGAAGACTGGAGCTGCTGTCAGCACGGACATATGAAATATTCTATCATCATCTGCATCTTCGTCATCGTCATCTCCGAGAGGAAAACATGGACGTAGAGCATGTGACGTCACACGCTGATATCACCGCGCACCGACACGTTTTAGTGATTCTGCTCTGGGGTCACATTGTTATAGTTTATTATTAGACAAATACCAACAGATGACACAGTTTATGATTCATCAATGCGTTTCCTTAATTTCTGTGTGAAAAAATAAATGAATAAGTGTCATTTTTGCAAGATGTGGCCGGCATCAGAACGTGTCTCTCCAGTAACATATTTGGTACATTTAGACAACATGTTTGGTCTTTTACTAGTGTAGGCCTAAGTATCTACTTTAACCTTGGATAGGTGGTTTAAAAAACTTTAAAAAAATAACTAGAGGTGCTACAAACCTCTTGTTGGGTGACTTATTGTCAGTAATGTGGAAAACTGTCCTCACGCTGTTAAATCATTAAAAAACAATTCTGGAACCACATGCAGCTTCAGATCACCACCAATATGAGAACTTGTTCCTTGTGCCACAAACATTCCTCAAAAATGTCTTGGTAAATCTGTCACTGACTGAGTAATCAGCTAAAATAAGGATATCTGTCCAATCACAATGTTATCAAATCCTTGGAAATTCCTTGATCCGAATCTAGATTCCTAAATTGGAGTTAACCTGTCAAAAGATAACCTAATTTGTGGAGATTATTATTATTTTCCTTTTTTTGTGTTTTTTTTTTTTTTTTGTTTAGTCGGTATCATACAGTATTTAAATCTATTTGACGTCAGAGTTTTATGAAACATTTCATCAGTCTGATGGCTGAAGAGAACACATCAGGCTTTCCTGGGGCCTCTTTATTTTTCAGAAATCAACAAACTGTTGATAACGGGGTTTTAAACCCTGAGTAACATGAGACCAAGTAAAGCCTGCACTGACAGGCTGCTATTGCTTCCGGTTTTTCCAGTGTTCCTGTCTTAACTCTAAATATACCAGACTTCATGTGGGGCTTTATTAACTACCATTTCCAAACTAACATCAAGAGGGTTCATTGGTCCAAATTGCTGATGCTGACCTGGTAGGTAGACCTCATTGTGGAGTCTTAAAAGTTTTCACTGACTTAAATCATTAATGCTGCTTTCCCACTTAAAATTAGTGTTTATACATAGGTTTTTCAAATCCCAGTGAAGCCATTGACCTCTTCAATTTGTAAAAACTCAGAGCAGGCTGAACAAAATTTGAGTGCTGATCATACAAAGCCGGATGGAATCTGAGGCAACAAGACACAGAAGTAACAGACAGGGGAGACAGGCATGATATTATGCTGTAGGCACTTCACACAAACATCATCCCATAAGTTAGCAGGTTTACACGGGGGAGGCCAGCCAAGGGTCAGTCAACCCGGGTTTAAATATCTATTAGAGCCTTTCCCACTGCCTACAGGAACCGATTGCTACTGTGGGAAAGGGTTAACGGAGACACTGGACCATCAGGTTTTTAAGTAAGTTTTGTCTTTAGCAGGTATTCCACCTGGCATGTTTTTTTCTGTCTGAAATGTACCAACTTAAAATCTGAGAATAACAATACATAAAATTGTGTTTCTGTCTGTTATTCCTTCAGTATATTTCCACAAAGTGGTATTGTGTAGTTAGTTTCTGTGTGCTCATTTGCAGGTTCAGCTGAGGACTGACTGGTACGTCTGATTGGTCTCCACAGTCACATGCCACAGAAAGTGATGCCATCCTGTCACTCTGAAGCCTCACAGTTTGTGAGAGTTGAGTTTTGAGAGTTCTGAGAGCTTTGTTGGATTGTATGATAGTCATTACAGGCTAATGCGTGCATCGAGTGAGGCGAGTGTGGTGTTCATGGGTAGGAGAGGACCAACCTCATTTCCATCGGAGAGTGAAGACCTTCTGTGTTTGTGGACAACTTCCTGTAGCACTTGCCACTGGGGATTTCCACAGTGCAGAACCAGTTGAAGCACTCATTGATAAAGTTGTGTGGTGACTCCAGCGTGCACACATTAAGAAATTGCGGAAGAAGCTGTATTTGCTGTTTAGCTGTTTAGCTGTACCTCACCTCCCTCTTTTGAATAACACTTAGAGCCAAATAAATGATTGCCCTCCAATGGAGGAAATCTTAACAGTTGGTATCTGTATCAAAAAGGTAGCACACTGCGGTCATCAGGTTTATGAGGAATTATGAAAACCATCTATAGGCTTTCTGAAAAATTGATTTATACGTAAGCTTTGGCAGGAAGAAGGATTTGGATAAGATATAAGAATTACAGAGATAAGAAGGCAGGATTTAGACAATTCTAAAGGTTTGTTGATGCTCACCTACATGTTTGTTTGTTTGTTTGTTTGTTTTTATCAGTTGTAGCATTATGTCATTATAACTGTATGTTGTCTGAGGACTTCACTTACCTCCGGACCAACGATCAAAACTTAGAGAGAATGATGGTTGGTGGGGGCGGGGAATGAATGAAATACATGTATGTCATTTTCGTGTGTTCGTGTATTTTTAATGGTCTTGACTGCAATGTTGTATTTTGAAGTAACTGTTCTGAAGAAGATATACAACCGAATAAAGGCATTGTTCATGCATTTGCTCTAATAATTAGCTTGGCACCATTCCTGTGGTGCAGACTGTATTATTAAGTAATCAACATGTCTAATATGTAAAGCTGCAGCTGTAGGAGCACACTCCTCCATGTTTGAGGTTCTTCAGACAGAAACATGAGCATGAAATGAAACCCTCTGGACAGAAATCTTGACATGAACACATTTATTTGTCTTGCATATTGGTTACTGAATCATTCACTAACTTTATGTTGACTTACAAATAATGAAACTGACTAATCATCACAAAGGCTACAGTTAATAACGTGATTGGATGGAGGAGTGGAGCATGAAAGAAATAGAGAGGAGAAGGAGCAGAAGAGCAGGCAGGACACATGAAGAAGAGTCTGGATGAAGACCCGATGGTATCAAACTAAGATATCATCTGCAGCAGTGAATAATTCCTGAGAGGAGGAGCCTCATCAGAGCACACCGAGCACAGAGAGACCAAACATGGATGGACGTCTCAAACAGATCTCATCACTACATCTGGTCTGAAGCTGTTAGTCTTAATACCAAACGTTTGTGTGGCTGTTACAAGATAATTTTTGACTCAGGGCCTGTTTCAAGACATGAAGATAATCTACATTTTCACGTACAGCCTTACCATTGCTCTGATAACCTCCACGAGGACCTGAGACAAGTGTGTTCCTTAATTATTTTCTCAGTGATCATTTCAGAGCAGGAAACAATAATGCTGGGGCTCACTTGGAGTATAACAACTTTTTATTAAAGATTATGGAGACATTTCCATCAATCAGATTGATGATAAAAACCCGTAAACCATTAAAAGTTTACAAGATTTTTTAAGACTTCATCAGGGCCAATTTTTCTTGACATACACTATGATAAAAAAAAGTGAAACAATACAAAAATTAGGCTTACTTAAATAGTTGTAAGGTACATAGTTGATGTTTTTCAATAGTATTAGTATTCCTTGGCCTTTAAAAGTAAGATCAGTCCCTATCACTTATACTGCTGCAAGTTGCATCGAAAAATGAGATGCTTTGGTTGCTTCTGTTTTGAGCTGTCAGCACTCTGTTTGGCTTGTTGGATCACAGGTGGATTTCTGTAAAACATTAAAACATGAAGTCATGACTGAATAGACAGCTTGGGCACCACTGCACTCGGCCATTCGCTCTTGTGTTAAATCAGTGCTCAGTGATTATTGGTCATTCATCATTTTCCTGGTGAAGTAGCTCTTAGTTATGTACTTATTACCCAACAACATATAAACCAGCCTCAAATACCACTTTATAAAGGTTTATTATAAACCCTCACAGACCAATTAAGACCATGTTTGAGTCTCTCTGTGTCTCCAAACCTGAAGTCCAGTTGATATGTCCGGTAGACTGTCATATGCTGGGTTGTTCCCATCATTCTGACACGGCAGCTCTCTCTTCTCCTGCTGATTGTCACTGTTCATCAAGTGCAGTTCTGTGGTAAAACTAATGAATCCTGTGCTGCAGCACCAACTGATCCAAGCTGAGCTCACTACTGAAGCCACGTCTCTCTCACAAAAACTTCATTTGCTGAAAAAAGGACGCAGTGGCACAGTGAGGTCAGAACTGTTTGCTCTGTGTGATTCAAACAAAAAAAATGACGCTGAAGAATTACAAAATCTGGACCTGAGAATATGAACTTTAAACTAACCAACATATTTAAAAGAGAAGAAACAAAATCAAAACAACCACAACAACAACAAAAATCTGTCCATACTGAGGATGCAGTTTTTTTTACACCTTCTCATAAATTGTCTATTTATGAAAAGGCACCCATTTTTAAATATACTGAGATGTTAACGGCGACACACAGCTTGTGTTCCTCTTATAAAAATGACAGGAAGTAGTCTTGACTGAGAGATGCTGTATATGACAGGAAGTGAAACACAGATATGATTCATGTTTACTTTGTGTCCCAGTACATACTTTGTACGGTGTGCACCAAAACATTAGTGTGTCAACATCGCTGCAGTCATTAATGATCTAATTAAAAACGTTTCATTATTGCTCTTGATCGGCATCTGGTTGTTTCATTCAGTGTCTTTGTAGGCCTGCAGAGGGCGCTGTTATACTGCCTGTGCAGAATCAGCAGCACCCCTGCAGAGAGGATTAACCACATGGACAGGCGCAGACGAGTGCAGGTGGTCACATTAAATCAGGAGGAACAAAGATGGGGTCATCACAGGTCAGATGGCGTACCTGCACCTCTGCCCTCAAAGGTTAGTTTATCAGTCACCATTCAGTCTCAGATTTGACCTCTCATGTTGTTATAACAGCATCAACAGGTGATTTTAGGAGGCCTGAGAAACTGAGTCAAAAACAGGTGAAGAGATTGTTCAGTGTTTAAACCAGTTTGTTCTGAAACATGACAGCGGCTGGTGACCAGGGTGATACCTCCTGCCCAACAAGGAAAGGCTGTAGCCCCCAGCCAGCAGTGTAGATGATTTGTTCACAAGTGGAACCAAAAGTGCACCTACACTTTGCAGTAGTATCAGATAGATAGTATCAGGTGCACACTGACACAGCTGCAGGATTCAGGGCCTGGAGTGAGAGCGCTCTTAAAGTGGTAAAACTGAGATGATGTTGGTACATGTTTAACATGGAAGAATACGACGTGTGTGGGCGAGCTGGCAAGAACAAACCAGAGATATCTGAAGAGTTCTCTACCCTCACAGAGCTCATAACAGTAAAGTTTTTACATCAGTGAAGCTCTGATTCCTAAACTGTCGTCACACCCACATTAATCAGTTGGCTTTTTGTCTCTAAACTCAAACTGATGCCACATTTTTACAGAGCTCAGAAACTCACCTTTTACTGCAGTGTTGTCATGGATGACTGGGAACATTTAAAGAGCTTCATTGCCTTAATAATGTGACTTTTCCTTAAATAGGACAGTAGTCTCACAGAGACCAAAACAGATGGTGTTCATTTGATAATTCTGATTTAGTAAAGGCTAGCTAAACACACCATTGGAACTGTGAACAGTCCATGGTGTCAGGTGAGCTAGGACACAGGCTGTGTGTGTTGTGCACTAGACCTTCAATATCTCTTTCTGCTTAAGTCATAGGTTTATATTCTGCTGCGTCCTCATGTTTCCTTTGGGGATTTTAATTACCAACTGCGACAGAGCACCAGATGCTTTTGCATTCCTCTGCTTATTCCTGCTCACCTTTAGGACTCTGCAGTCATTTCAGGGTTTTTTTTTATCAAAAGGAAAGACAAAAATAAAAACAAAAAAACAGATAAATACATAAAACAATATGTACATAGATGAAGCACTGAGACAAACATCAGTGTTCAGCAGACTCACACACGTCCTATTGGTGCATATGCTGCTAACTGTTTCCACACAAAATCACGTTTTATGTGTTTGATCCAAATCCCATTAAAATTCACACCTACATGACAAAGTAATGATTAACAGCCATGATACAGAGTAAAAGTGATCAATGTGTTTCCAAGTCCTGCAAAATATTGAATTGTTGGAAAAATGTAAAAAATATGATTTCCTTCTGCCTTTCTTTGGTGTTAGAAGTTCATCTTTAAAAAAAAAAGGCAAATCTACACCACAGCAACCAAAGTCAGTGGACTCCAGACCGTCACCCTGCATGCCTTAATGGGATCCTCTCCAAGGAATCAAACAGATATTTGACTGGAGTCTTCCTTTCAAATCAGTGCCTCAGTCCTCATAAAGGTTTTCATGGGGCTAACATCAGGGCCCTGTGATCCTCTTTTAACCATTTAATACTAAACAGAAGCATGGACCACAATGCTAGAGTGCCGGCTCTATCATGCAGGCCCAGCAAACAGTTTCTGAGAATGTGATTCATCAGTGGAACCAACGCCTCCTTTAAATCACATTGTTTATGAAGCTAAATCAGCTGGAAGCCATTCACTTCAGTGAATTGATTAAGAAATCCTCTGTTATATGTGCCTCAAGTAAGTGACTGAGCCTCTGCTGTAGATTTTTATGCACTTATTTGCCCCCTGTTTCAGACTGGGGGCATGTTGGTTTTAGTCTTTGTAAGCTCTCAATGTGTTTCCCTGCTTCACAGCCCTGTTCTCCTCATGAAGAAACACAGTCCATCCCCTTTCAAGTGACTTGATTAATTTAATTCCAGCGTAGCTCCTCAAAAGAAACGTCTAACAGTAACCTTGCAGAGCAGATGGACCCTACTGATTCATCACCTACAGTCCTGCAGCACTAGTGAATTATTTGCATAACGGACATGTGTAACAGAGCTTTGACTCTGAAATCTGGAAGAGTGACTGTTTCGTTTCTATCTTGTCTCTGACATATTCTGAAATGGGGAAATACATACCTGCTTAGGGAAGATAAATATGATTCTCTATTTTCAGATCTGTTGTCTATTTGGCAGGGTTACTTGTGGGGAAAATAGGTAAGCCTTATCATGGAGAGATGAAGCACTCTGAAAGCTCTGGCTTGGTAATATGCATGCAGAAATTGGCACGAGAATCAGGTGATTCTTAGTTAAGTGGCTGTTCACTAGCTAACATGCTATTTGTTTTGGTTAAGTGATATTAATCACCAAAATGAATTTGTATGAATTAAAATTTGCTGATTGAAGTACAGTCTTTACTTTATGATTGATAAATTCAAAGCAACTTTCTGCAACTTGTTGCCTTAAAATGAAAGTTAAACAATATCTTTCAACAAGGGGAATGGTCTACAGCTATCAGTGTTGCATCACTGGTTTGCACATCAAACTTTAGCTAAAAACAAGCCAGTTAGTTCATCACTGTACCTTTTGATAAAATGGCTTAGACAGAAAAATGGAGGACATTAAAGTAAGGAATTGAAATAATGAGTGAGCAGGCAAAACATCATAGAAGAGAGAAAAAAATCCTTTTGAATAGTTACTGTCCTGTTAGACCCATCATGAAATGTTTGGGGTGGGAAGTGTCTTCTGTTGCTTCAAGTGAAAAGGGACAAGTTAGCTGACCTTTGGATGCTCAAATACCACTTTATGAATGCTTTTTCATGTCTTTTAAAAGAAATATTAAAAAACACGATTCATTCCTGGTTGGTTTCAGAATTTAATTGCCCTTCTGCAGAGCTGACCCTGCTCTTGTTCTAGTAATTACCAAAGTGACATTTCAGATGAATGGGTCACAACATGCTTGTCTTTGCATCAGACACTTTGAGGCATCATTTGAATATGAACAGATCTAAAGACTCCAGTCACAAATTCAAGTGGAGGCGTAAGGGGCCTAAGCAGACTCTGTGAACACAGCCCAGGACTATTATCCCTCCTCCTCCAGACTTTACAGTAGGCATTATGCTTTCTCCTGATGTCTTTAAAGCACATTTTAATATATTTGAGGGGATACTCATCAGGCTTGCATGCATAAACTTGACACTTCTTTTAATCTCAACCCATTCTGAATTAAAATCTATTTTTGCAGATTTCCTTTTTTGTGCTTAATGATCCGCCTGCTCCTCTGACCATCTGAATACCTGGGCTTAATGACTGTCTGTCCACAGACTTTGGTTTAATGGTGTAGAAGCAACAGGAAGCATTGATACCTGCATCACACAGACTCTTTAGGGTAGAAGTAAATATTCTCATTCACACAAGGCTTCATTTATGCTCACATCTGAGCCCTGAAATATTAATAACATATCAACATTGCTCTGCAGCTTATTTCTCTTCAAAAAAACAAGTCAATATCACTGACAAGAGACAGTGTCTTTAAGAGTCACCCAGAAAGAGGGTTCCCCCTCCTTCTTCATTGTTCATAGACTAAATGTGACCAGGCGGCACAGGGTGTCTGCAGCAGGTGCTGCAGGGAGAGAAGTCTCAGTGAACCAATAAGCAAATCAATCCCACTGTCATGATCATGATAACCACACACTGAGGTGTGTGCCCTGGTCCTCTTCATGTCATAGCTTGATCTGAAGTCTGCTTTGATCCATGAGTGACCTTTAACCTGGGCGTCCCTGTATTTATTGGTTCACATGCTGGTTTCACAGGGTGGTGTCAAGCTCCCGTCCAGAGAGATGTGGTTTTCTCTTCTGTCTCCTCTCTGATCCACTCCCTCCCTGCTCTCTCCCTCCACCCCCCTCTCGATGGTCACCAGCTCCTGGAAACAGTTGAGCGGGCTAGCTTTAGCCGACAGAGGGCTAACGCTGCTGCCCGAGCCAACAGCAGACCTCTCCATGTGATTCCTCCCCTGGTGGCTTAAGCCTGTGTGCTGCCCTTCACCTTCTAAGCTCCTGCCCGCTGAGCCCTCACCTTCCCTCTGGGAGTTGCTCTGGCTGACAGATCCCTGCGGCAGAGACGGCGCCTGTAGGGTTGCCAATGGAGACTTAATGTCCTGCGCTGAAGAGCCGGCAGAGGGAGAAAACCTGGGAATCAACTCGTCTGAAAGCAGCTGAGCACCCTTGCTCGGAGCAGAGGCCAACACAGGAGTCATCACGGCCATGAGGACGTCATCCTGAGCTTCGATTAAATCCACCTTTAGGCCCCGAGTCTTCTGAGGGCTCTTATAATCTCGCAGGGTGCTGCAGATGGTGTCATAGGTCACCCCAAGGTTGTCCACCCTCTGAGGCCCCAGGCCCACATCGCTCCCGCCTTCTCTGGGGCCCGACACAAACTCGTACAGACCCTCCTTGATGATGCTCATGGGCTGGATGGGCTCGGGGCCTCTGCTCACCTCCATGTTGCTGATCTGACTCAGATCCAGGGGAGGGGGGATGTGCTGATGTCTGCCTCCGGTTTGAGCCACCTCGGTACTGGGGAGCTTGGAGCTCCGTTCTCCTCTCTCCACCAGTAGGTCTTCGTCCACTCTAGAGTATCTCCGGCCCATGCCGAGGTCAGGTGAGATCTTACGGGCCTGTATGGAGGTCATCACTTTCTTCTCCTCAGCTTTTCTCTCCTGCTGCTCTGACAGGGATGCCTTTTCGTTGTAGGTGTCATCTAGTCGCTTTGGGTTGAGGTGTTGGGGGGTGGTTTTGTTGGAGGAACCTTTGGCTCGATCGGGGGAGCCACGCTGAGCCACCTCCTGGTAATGTGAGAGCTGGGACCTCCCTGGGCTGCTGACCTCTGCGTTGGTGTAGTGCTTGTGGTAGCTCCAGCGGCTGGGGGACAGGTGATTGTCCACAGGACATTTACTGTCCTCTTTCTTCTCCACCAGCACATCTGTAAGCTCCATGCTCCGAGCAAAAGCATCCTTAAGGTTGATAGATACGATGCTTCCAGTTCTTTTGGCTCTCTCGAGAGCCTCCCTCCTCTTGATGGCTTTCTCCTGCCTCTTCTGCTCCCTGTAGAACTCAGAGAAGTTGTTCACGATGATGGGGATGGGGAGAGCAATGACCAGCACTCCTGCTATACAACAGAGTCCACCTACAATCTTACCCAGTAGGGTTTGTGGGTAGATATCTCCGTACCCCACTGTGGTCATGGTTATGGTAGCCCACCAGAAGGAGGCAGGGATGCTGGTGAACTTGGTGGCATCCTCGTCCTTCTCAGCAAAGAACACCAAGCTGGAGAAGATCATAATGCCCATGGCGAGAAAGAGAATGAGCAGACCCAGCTCATTGTAGCTCCTCCTCAGAGTGAAGCCCAGAGACTGCAGGCCTGTCGAATGCCTAGCAAGCTTCAGGATCCTCAGGATCCTCATTATTCTGAAGATCTGAACAACCCGCCGTACGTTCTGGAACTGCAGCACGCTCTTGTTGGATTCAGTGAGGCAGAGAGTCACATAGTAAGGCAGAATAGCCAGTAAATCTATGATGTTTAGTGGAGCTTTGATAAAATTCCACTTATTAGGAGCAGAGAGTAGGCGGAGCAGGTACTCCATGGTGAACCAGGCGATGCAGACAGCCTCCACGTGAGCCAGGCTGGGGTTATCACTGAAGTGCCCAAATTCATCCACCACCTGCAGCTCTGGTAAGGTGTTCAGGGAGAGCGAGATGGTGGAAATGATGATAAAGAGGATGGAGATCATCGCCAAGATCTGCAAGACAAGCAAAAGAGTTGGAGTTATTACATGTTGTGATTTAAACGCACTTCACTAAAATTAACTAAAACAAGGAAGATCGTGAAAAACTGGCATGACAGTTCCAAACACGTACAAACACAAAAATGTCTTTGGAAATAGACAAACTCTTTTTCTGGTGTTTTAAGGACAAAGTATTTATATTATGATAATTATTGGACTGAATAAATTGTTTTTGTCCTTTGTGAAGTCGCTTAACTGAAACTGTTTTAATGAATATATCTGACCCATAGTTTTCCACATGGTGCATAAATCAATTCTGGGATATTAAAATTATTATAAAACAGGTTTTCATGCAACAAACAATTGTAAAGATATTTATTTGGGGTGATTGGTTAGCCACTGATACATCTTATCACCAGAAAAACACGTAGATGTTTTTCTGCCTTTTTATATAAGTAAATATTCATAATATACTTCAATACAAAGACAGAATTATTACCTTAAAGACAAAGAGCTGACTGCAGGTTCCAGCCTTGTTGCATTAAACAACTTTATAAAATGAGCTTTTTCTGAGAGGAACTATTGAAGTCCTGCAGAACTACATGTCCTGTTTGTCTTATAAAGGCAGAGCACAGGACTTTATTTAAATCCTACCTAAAATTTGGAAATGAATACACTGACAACCACCTTCATTTTTGGGAAAAATCTAAGTATAATGTCTTGGTCCTTCCTTCAATTCACTTAATATTGAAATCATGAAAGATATGAACGTTTTCAGGGAAATTATCAAGGGGACATTAGAGGGAACATGGTAATAGGACGGTGGGATCTTTGAGGATTATTTACGACCTCAGTGGTCCTCATATTCAATTAAACTCACAATCGGTGTGTCTGCAGACTTCCTAAATTTGTCCTTTCCCATGAGGAACAAAGGAAACAGTTTTTACAGCCTGTGCAGGCGTCTCTGTCTGAGGTTTACCACATGGGATGCTGTGTGGTTTAGGCTTCTCAGGTGCTGGACTCTGAACCTCATTTGCAGTTAAAAAAAGACCAATAAGAAAATCTGAATACAAAACAGGAATGTTCCTACGGCTGAGGATTCCACATGGGAATCTAGAAATCTACTCGGACAGTTTTTCCTTGAAGGCGACAGACAGATGAGACTTCAATTAAAAAGTTAACCTCTGAATGATACATAAAGGAGATATACATTTTTTTAATGTGTTTTTGGACATTTTTGTGCTTTTATTGATAGGAGACAATGACAGTGGATAGGGTTCTGAAACACCCTGAGATATTCCTGTTTAATGAATTATTAAGTTTAATTTCATGGTTTGTCTTTCATGCAGTAGAAGACTGACTAAAGCTACACAAATTATTAACAGAACTGCATTATTACCAATCAATAATGCGACATTTAGACCAGTATATGCTTCATATCATGATTTGTTTGAAGAAAACAGGCACATTTGTGTAAATGGAGATCTTCAGTGCCCTCGTGCAGCTCAGACTGAATGATTCTTTGTCTATGAGCAGGTTTATGGACATGAGATGAAATCAGTTTGAGGCTCTTTGGAAGGAATGTTTAAACATTCAATAAATGGGGTCAGCCCTGAATTAAATAGGTCAATAATACGGAGAAATGTGAATAAAAATGTACATAACTGATAGAAAACCGTACTGTATATTTCTTTAAGAAATTAAGAAACTGACCATCAGTATGTGCACAATTATGCATCTCTATATCTAACTTCAGACCCACAGAAGGCCCCCTTGATATAAAACTCCAGCGGGCCCGTGTTTTGTGGCCCCCAGAGTAAACCCTGAGGCCTATTCCTCTGATAACTTAGTGTCACAGTTGGGTTGTGGTGATGGTGATGGTGATGGCGTTGGTGTTGGCGGAGGCGGAGGCAAAGGCGGGGGCAGCTGAAGCATGTGCGGTCTGAGTGTTCTCCCTGCGCTCCTCGTTAGGACATTTCAGGATAATTGTAATAGGATTGTGGTTCTATCTATAGAGGGGATAGAGAGAGGTTAGAAGTGTTTACTCATTCTCTCCTTCCTGATCAGGGAGAATTGACAGAACAAGAGGAAAAAAGGTTTATATCAAACAGACTGGAGTGATCCAGACGGAAATGTGTGTTAGTCTTAAATTAAGCAGAGCTGCTGATGCTGGAGAAATGAGATGAGGTTGCATTACGTCCTGTCTGCACACAGTTTGTGGTTTGTGTGGAGAACCATGAGCTTTACACCTGATAAAAAGGTTTATGCCTTTATTTTAAATCTAATTATGTGCTCGCAGAAGTCATCAGACTGCACAATCATGATTAGCAAACATGTTCAGACCTTTTGGCAACACTTTCTGTGAAGATACCCTTTATAATGCACAGTTAACATGTTATAAGCATGTTTGAAATACATCATAATGGTGGTATGGTGTGCATATAATGCTGTATAATCATAGATATAAGCACTTGTGATAATCTATAATGCTTACCGATAATAATAGAAATCCTAAGACATATTATCAATCACTGAGTTCTAAACACTGTTACAGTGTGTTAAACTCCGAATATATCTGTAAGAGTTTTTAAATCTGTATAATGTTTTATTACAAAAACCAGACACCATAAATAATTTTGTTGATTATTGAAGTTTAGTGTTAATTCATGTTGGCTGCTAGTATTCACAAAGATCCTTATTTTTGAAATAGATCAAGATCAATCAATATCAACACAGTAATCATGCTTATTATGTTCTTATAAGTCACTTTAAATGCTGAACAGATGCTTTAATAAAGACAGAAAGTTTTTAAAAAAATATTTAGAAAGATTTAAATTATGTATGAAATCTACGGAGCCCCCCTGGTGACATTGGATAGAAAAAAAATAATGCGTGGCCACGAGAAAGTAAGGCGAGGCCACGAGATAGTAATGCGTGGCCACGAGAAAGTAATGCGTGGCCACGACATAAATAATGCGTGGCCACGAGATAGTTAATGCGTGGCCACGACAAAATTCACCTTTAGTATTGAGATCTGTCAGTTTCAGAGCAATGCAGAGACTGTAGCCTCTCAGTATGGACAACTTTGAATACATTTCTCATTATTTTAATTTGGGAATGAACTACAATGACATTCTTAAATCACTTGCAATTAGGCATGGAGTAATTCTTAGCAAGAGACACTTAATTCGGCTGCTCTAAATGACTGCGGTCACATAATCCGTGCTTCCGTGATTCTGTTGCGCACTTTGCCCAAATATTACGGTAGACAAAAGGTTACGGAGGCATGACGGTGGTGCGTTCAGTGGCACCGTGGAAAAATAACTGCTAATTTCCAGACAATTTTACTGCAACATTATTGATTAAGAGCACATCAAAATCAGGCATTTGAGACTCAGTTTTATGAACGGCAAATATTTGTAATTCTCATATATATATATATATATATATATATATATATATATATATATATATATATATATATATATATATATATATATATATATATATATATATATATATATATATATATATGTATATATATATGTATATATATATATATATATAGATATATAGATATATAGATATAGATATAGATATATAGATATATATACATAGATATATATACATATATATGTATATATATATACATATGTATATATACACATGTATACACATATATATATATATATATATATATATATATATATATATATATATATATATATATATATATATATATATATATATATATATATATATATATATATATATATATATATATATATATATATACATATATATATGTATATATATATATATATATATATATATAGAATATATATGACTTTACAGTATTCTGTTGGACTTTAGAGATCATAGTACTATTTAGATTTTTTATGATGTTTAAATATTTGCCGTTCATAAAAATGAGCCTCAAATGCCTGATTTTGATGTGCTCTTAATCAATATTGCTACAGTAAATTTTCGGGAAAGAAGCACAGAGGTAGGCCTACCTGGGAATGTACTGTACAATAATCTGTTGGACCTCCTAGATCATAAGTACAAATTTGATCTTAATTTTTTTCTAATTTTTTTTATATTTGCTTATGGTAAAATGGGCCTCAAATGCCTGGTTTCAATGTGATTTTAATCAATATTGTTGTGCCGCTGGACGCACCACCGTCATGCCTCCGTAACTTTTTGCCTACCGTAACATTTGGGCAAAGTGCGCAACAGAATCACGGAAGCACGGATGGTGTGACCGCAGTCATTTAGAGCAGCCGAATTAAGTGTCTCTTGCTCAGAATGACTCCATGCCTAATTGCAAGTGATTTAAGAATGTCATTGTAGTTCATTCCCAAATTAAAATAATGAGAAATGTATTCAAAGTTGTCCATACTGAGAGGCTACAGTCTCTGCATTGCTCTGAAACTGACAGATCTCAATACTAAAGGTGAATTTTGTCGTGGCCACGCATTAACTTTCTCGTGGCCACGCATTATTTATGTCGTGGCCACGCATTACTATCTCGTGGCCTCGCCTTACCTTCTCGTGGCCACGCATTATTTTTTTTTCTATCCAATGTCACCAGGGGGGCTCCGTAGAAATTAAATCTTACAGCTTGGTGATTGTTTTTCCTGTATTCTGATTTTTTTTGTTTTTTTTACTTACATAAAGTATACATTCTTTACTTTAGTGAATTATGGATTGTTATGCACATAATTATAAAAGTGTTTCTAAAGGAGGGTTTTATTACTTTACTAAGAGCATCTAATGAACACTTATGGGGGGCATAAAGGGGTAAAGTTACGAAGGGCCCATGATGAACTGGAACACACTTGAAAACACTGTTTCATATGAACTGAGTCACAGTTTGCCATTTTGGCATCTTGAGTATGGGTTACATCCCATACAAGAAGTTTTACTTAAAGAACAACCTTAATAAAAACATTTCAAAAGTCCTGAAATGGTACAGAATTTTCTATATTAGCCATATTAACTCTCCTTTTATTCTGTAACTCCATCTGGAGAGAGTTTTCTCCAATACTGTGTTTATAATGTGTTGTTTATTTATTATAATCTAATTCAAAAATAAAGTTCTTTGTGAATATAGAAATGTTGTATAAACACCAAAACTCAGTCCTTTGTTTTAAAGAATCCTAAATATTTGTAATATCTTATATTTACTCAATTACTTTTTTTATAACTAACAAAAAATGGTATTATGGCAACCTATAGTTGCTATCATCAAGCATTACAAGCTACCACAAGCGCAGATAACTGTAATTATACAGCATTACAAGAATATGGTATTATAACACATTTTTATGATTTTGAACATGCTTATAAGACACTGGTAATGCATTGTTTTGAGGGGCTTCAAAAATATTACCAACCCTTCTTTTATATTGTGGAACATTGATTTCAAAATTTGAAGTTAAGTTAAATATTATAAAATTATTTGAAGCTGTGAAATTCCCTTTGCTGTTTGTGTGTCTGTCTCTACATGTCGGCCCTGTGATCTGCTGACCAGTATAGGCTGGCCACTGATAGGTATCTCCAATTTAGAGTTGCCAGTTTACCTTATAAGCATGTTTTTGGCCTGTGGGAGGAAACTCGAGCACCTGGAGAAAACCACACATGCACAGAGAGGCCCTGATGAACCAGGGGCTCAAATCAGCCACATTCTTACGGTGAGGCAACAGCATTACCTGCTGCTCCACTGGCCAGCCCTTTAGAGCCTCCAAGAGTTTCTTATTTCCTACACAACAAATCAGATTCCAAACAGGAGAACATTTTCCTGACCTTAGGACTGCACACATTTCAAAGTAAAATCACAATGAAGGGCATTTAGTACTATTATTAGTGTGTCAGTAAATATTGTCTGAATTATTTTAACAGAGGAAGAGACTAAAGGTCAACATTCATTCATTTTCAATACGGGCTATCCCTTTCAGGAGGGCTGGAGTCTATCCCAGCTGTCATTGGGCAACATAGAGAGACAGACAACCATTCACACTCACACTCATACCTAAGGGTAATTTAGCTTTTGGATCTGTGGGAGGAAGCCAGAGTGCCACCCGTGCATGCATGGGACAAACATGCAGACTTCACACAGAAAGGCCCTGACTGACCCAGGTGACCTTCTTGCTGTTAGGCATGTGCATTACCTGCCCACTAAAAGTGAACAGGTGAGACAAAAACAAAGGACCAGTGGGCATCTCTGGGTCCTCTTGTTCGTGCATCCCTGCACATTTCTACAAGTGCCACAGTGTTAAAACATGTTTAGCAACACTGTCCTACCTCTATCATGGTTTCAGATCACACTGGTGACAGCACTCTTTCAATTAAACAAAAAACAACATCAGGAAACCCAGTTTGAAAATGACATTTCACTAAGAAACCCACACACTCATCATTATTAATACACGGTGTAAAACAAACATTTGGAAGTCCAACAGAAAACATGCCCAGCCGTGTAACTGAACAGGAGCTGTGAATGCTTGAATCATCAGGGTAAACATCATAGAAGCATTTGTGACCTCTGCTGACTGACACATGGAGTCATGATACAGTTTCACGGTAATCTCAGGAGGATTGTCTCCTTTCTGCAGGATGGAGAGTCTGGGCTCTTCGAGTCATGTCAGAGGACAGAGGGTATTACGGCTTTACTCCCAGATCACCATTTCTGCATCTTAATTAGACTAATTCAGACACTGAGACAATGTCCCCAAGACACATTAAAACATGAGGCAGACTGCAGAGGACGGCCGAGTGAATAAAGCAGAGTATATGATGATGGATGGAGAGCAGGTACATCACAGTGTGCCTGCTGCTCTGCGATGTCTTAGAGGCTTAATGGCTGCCAAACACTGTGACCTTGG
>JAZDUH010000087.1:2625000-2640000 GCA_036419115.1 Scarus forsteni | reverse complement strand
CTGCACATAGTAGGAGGGGGATGTCAGACAAAAGGAACCTCTCAGATTGTCCAGAGATCATATCAATGTGAGGATGTCCTGGATCAGTGTGTTTATAAAGATGCTGCCTTCATCAATCAGATACTTTTATCTGACCCCACAAGGACTTCTGCTCATTCATCTAATCATCAATCATGAACAGTACCAGTTCTATTGTCCTCCATGACACCAGTGATGGAAAAGCACTGAAAATCTCCGATACAAGCAAACAATACACAATTCACATCCTTTCTATCATCCAGCAACATCAACAAATCCCTGAGTCACCGCTGTGCCAGCTTGCTGTTTGAAATCCTGCAGCAGATACAACACGCTGATGTTTCTGTGGCAAGAAGCTTAAGATAAGAGTCAGATGTATCCTAATGTTTATCATATGAACCTCAGGACTCGTTCAGCTGTTTTCGTTCTATTATTTCAAATTAAAACATTACAAGGATGACTGATTCTGGAGCTCCAAAGGGACCATGTTTCATATGAAGAAACACATTTAATGACCTATCAGCTGCTGTCAGCTTGAAGCTGATATTAGACTTGCTGAACATCCTTGTTATTATTGATGTTGCTTTAAAACTCTCTGGTCCGGATCCTCAGAAGGATTGCACTGCATTTTCAACCACAAAACCTGTGTAAATGACAGAAAAAAAATAGGGTGCAATCCACAAAGCATACACAAAGGGTGAAGCAGAGCAGAGAAGAGGTCAAAGGTCTTGTGACCGATGAACCTATTTTTTCAAAAGTTTGATTACAGTTAAGTAAGGCTGTAAATGAAGATATTCCTTTAACACATATAAGTGCTGACCACTGTAACAGAGGTCACTGGTTATTACTGTAACTGTGTGTGCAGACAGACTCAAAAAACAAGACCCGTTCGAAAATGTTTTCAGGGGCAGAACCTTCAAAAACAACAGCAGCCTGTATTTTGATGACCGTTCAGCTCGTCACACTCATCACAGACAAATCATATCAAGCATGCTGCTACACTTGACATTGCATATGTAACAGCATGTAACAGCTAACAACTGTTATCCGTTAGCTTAAACTACCGTAGACTATCGCCTTACATTAAATAAACCACACAGATGTATCATTTAATACTTATATGTGACATGAACGTCGTCAAAGACAATCCCTACAAAGTTTTCCCTGTGAACTACTGAGGAGAGCAGATTTCTCCAAGCATCACTGAGTAACCATGACAAACAAAGAATAACCATCACGTCTGTGGAGGATTTATAAGTTCTCTCCCAGTTTTTGAGACCAAATATTGAGACCACTTCAGAAGCCGTCATTGTTTTCAAACATGCAGTCACTTCCTGCTGTCATCACTTCTGCTGCTCCCACCTCTCTTCTCTGGCAGTTAAGCATTTAGCTGATTGAAGTTGTTGGACAAGGGAGGTTGGCAAGACAGACATGCAGGATTTCAGAATCAGGCAGAGCAGAATCAATGTGCTCTGCAAGGCAACCAAAAACCTACAGCTGGCTGACTGAGGGTGTTATAAGCACCACACCTGTGGATTTACCTGTTTTATCTCATTTTATGTTTGTTCTTTGACTGAAAGGAAACACACTCTTCATGTTTCAATTTTGATTCAGGATCATAAAGATCCAAAAGAAGATGGACCATGGTCCAGTTAGAGTATCATTGTAATATCCATTCATATTTTGAATTGCTTTGCCTATCAAAGGCAGGAGGGGGTGGAGCCTACCCCAGCTGACATTGGATGAAAGGGCAGGGTACACCCTGAACCAGTTGCCAGCCAACTGCAGGGTCACATAGAGAGACTATCAGTGGAGCTCACATTCATACCTAAGGCCAATCTAGAGTCACCAATCATCCTAATGAGCATGTTTTTGGTCTGTGGGTGGAAGCAGGAGTGCCCAGAGAAAATCCATGCATGCTCAAGGGGAACATGCAAACTTCCCACAGAAAGGCTCTGATCGACATGGGATTTGAACCAGCAACCTTCTTACTGTTAGGCACGTGCAGCACCTGCTGTGCTACCTTACTGCCCGGATAAAACACGGTGCAGCGATAAAGGCAATAAACCATCTAAAAAATCAAAGTCAAGTCATTGTTCTTAAAAAATCACCAAACAGCTTGAAAAGTTAAATCAAACAGAAGATTCAGCACATTGTTTTAAAATCTAAAGCATAATGGATGAGGACATGTGTTTTTAATTATTCTTAACATCTTTTGTTAACGTTGGACTTTTCCAACCTGAAGATGACCCCTCACCTTCAGTTTCAACCCAACTATCATCTTCAGGCAGTTGCTACACAGCTGCTAAGACAAAGACATGCTGAAGATAATGAAAATATCTAGCTCAAAGTTAAACACAGTTATTTCACCAACGCTGGGCCTAAGGCTGAAACAGACGTCCACACAGAAAGACAGAGGGACCAACTCCAAAGAGGGTCTGCTGTGTCTGACACACTGGGCAGAAATGATCCAAGTGATGAAGGAGCACAGCGTCGGCTTCACCACCACAACAGGAACAATATGAACAACTGACTTTTCCTATTCCTCCTAAAATTCTCGAACATTTATTATTACATTAACAAGTGAAAATGCACACATACATCTGAGCCTCAGAGTCTTTGCTGCTCATCTGATTCTCATTTTCAGGCCACTTAAATAACTGGAAACAGTTCACCTTAACACACTCACAGAAGCTGATCAAATTCAGACCATGATGTTCAGCCTGAGACACTTCGGATCAAAAAGTTTCTTCCTCCATCATTGAGTCTATTTAAAGGTGACATATCATGCTGATGCATGATTTAATACTTACATATAATATAATAAATTTGAAAACAAGACCTTACACCCCCTTAATTTTCAAAAAATGAGATATTGTATTTTTTCTGATATCCTAGAACGAGATTTGATGCCTCTGAAAATAGGTCATTGCGAGATGTCCGCGAGATTTAAATCGTCGTGACGACACGAGGTACCTTTGTTTTTATTGGAGTAATCTGATAAAACACTTCCTCCTCTGTGATTTCCGTTAGCCACAAAACCGTCACCAAGGAACACATCCGTCCAGCAGCAGTATATAGATCCCTAGCTCACACTCACTCATTACCAGCTCTGGCCTGTAGGGGGACTCAATACGCGGTCACTGCTATGAGCCTGCCGGAAAATACAGTAGAAGAAGAAGGACAGGCTGGCTCAACCCCCGATAGAACTGACCAATCAGAGCACAAAGGGCTGTGACGTTGCGAGGTAACTTTAGGTCAGCCTGGAAACCAAGTGTTTCAACGAGAGCTTGATAATGGCCTAAAATGAGGATTTTGAGAACGCTATTGTGGGGCAGTGAAGGAATTAAATGACTTGTACTGAGGGCAGAAATGCTTTACAGGCATCCTAGTCTGGCATAGTGAAAAGGAGAAACAAGCATGATGTCTCTTTTAAGAACATATTGAAAGGTGGTCTGGAATCTCTTTCTCTCTGACATGACTTTAGCTTTACTCTTAATCATTTGCCAAACAGTATAAATCAGTGAAGTTGGCTGTGTGGTCTTTTGCTTCTGTTTAATGACAGTAAATGACATTCAACTTCTGATGCACATTAATATCCTCATGATCAGAAGAAGACTGATAACTCAGTCCCATCCTTCAGCAGAAGGAATGTTTTTGTATGTAAAGCTGTGAGGTGATCACTAGTAATGTGGACTAGAACACTACACCTGAGTGAGGCTGCACGCAGACACACAGGGCTGCCCCTGGCCAAATTTGGGCCCGAGGCAAAATTTCATTTTGCCCCCCGACCCCCAATAGGCCTGATAAATTACCTGTCCATCTTGACCACAAATAAGCAGGTAAAGGGGATCGGTGTTGTTGAGGTTGTGATCATGTGTCCATCGGGGTCAAGCTGGGTGCTGGAACAAAGGGCCTTTTCTTAGATTATTGTCATGCTTTATTGGAGTCTTTTGTACAAAACCCAAAACCAGTGAAGTTGGCACGTTGTGTAAATTGTAAATAAAAACAGAATACAATGATTTGCAAATCCTTTTCAACTTATATTCAGTTGAATACACTGCAAAGACAAGATAGTTAATGTTCAAACTGAGAAACTTAATTTTCTTTAGCAAATAATCATCAATTTAGAATTTAATGGCAGCAACACATGGCAAAAAAGTTGACACAGGGACATTTTTACCACTGTGTTACATCACCTTTCTTTTTAACAACACTCAGTAAACGTTTGGGAACTGAGGAGACCAATTTTTGAAGCTTTTCAGGTGGAATTCTTTCCCATTCTTGCTTGATGTCTAGCTTAAGTTGTTCAGCAGTCCGGGGTCTCCGTTGTTGTATTTTACGCTTCATAATGCGCCACACATTTTCAATGGGGGACAGGTCTGGACTACAGGCAGGCCAGTCTAGTACCTGCACTCTTTTACTACGAAGCCACGCTGTTGTAACACGTGCAGAATGTGGCTTGGCATTGTCTTGCTGAAATAAGCAGGGGCGTCCATGAAAAAGACGTTGCTTGGATGGCAACATATGTTGCTCCAAAACCTCTATGTACCTTTCAGCATTAATGGTGCCTTCACAGATGTGTAAGTTACCCATGCCTTGGGCACTAATACACCCCCATACCATCACAGATGCTGACTTTTGAACTTTGTGCCTATAACAGTCCGGATGGTTCTTTTCCTCTTTGGTCTGGAAGACATGACGACCACAGTTTCCAAAAACAATTTGAAATGTGGACTCGTCAGACCACAGAACACTTTTCCACTTTGCATCAGTCCATCTTAGATGAGCTCGGGCCCAGCGAAGCCGGCGGTGTTTCTGGGTGTTGTTGATAAATGACTTTGGCTTTGCATAGTAGAGATTTAACTTGCACTTACAGATGTAGACGAACTGTAGTTACTGACAGTGGTTTTCTGAAGTGTTACTGAGCCCATGTGGTGATATCCTTTACACAGTGGTGCCGGTTTTTGATGCAGTACCACCTGAGGGATCGAAGGTCACGGGCATTCAGTATTGGTTTTCAGCCTTGCCGCTTATGTGCAGTAATTTCTCCAGATTCTCTGAACCTTTTGATGATATTACGGACCGTAGATGATGAAATCTCTAAATTCCTTGCAGTAGCTGGTTGAGAAATGTTGTTCTTAAACTGTTGGACTATTTGCTCACGCATTTGTTCACCAAGTGGTGACCCTCGCCCCATCCTTGTTTGTGAATGACTGAGCATTTCAGGGAAGCTGCATTTATACCCAATCATGGCACCCACCTGTTCCCAATTAGCCTGCTCACCTGTGGGACGTTCCAAATAAGTGTTTGATGAGCATTCCTCAACTTTCTCAGTCTTTTTGCCACTTGTGCCAGCTTTTTTGAAACATGTTGCAGGCATCAAATTCCAAATGAGCTAATATTTACAAAAAATAACAAAGTTTGCCAGTTCGAACGTTAAGTATCTTGTCTTTGGGGTGTATTCAATTGAATAAAGGTTGAAAGGGATTTGCAAATCATTGTATTCTGTTTTTATTTATGATTTACACAACGTGCCAACTTCACTGATTTTGGGTTTTGTAACATTACTACATAAAAGCATGAAAATTACATTTATAATTGTTTAAAATAAGACAGACACCAAAACATCTGCAGTAAAAGCTGACTGAAAACAGGCTTTAAAGCGTGGCACACAGAGAAAACAAAATATTAAATAATACCTACAACTTCAACAATGGAGCTGCTCAGGAGCTCAAATCCTAAAAACAGGGGATGAAAAGCAATTTGAGGGAGACTCAAGGAACATCTAGTAAACTCACAGATAAAACTCCATCTCTGTGCAGATATTTAGAGATAGATAAGTCACCAATCAGTGATTAGAACCCTCTGCTAAGACATTTCAAACATTCTCAGCGTAGTAAGTATGAAATGTTCAAGTCAGTCCTCGATGATGTTAACAGATCCTTCAACAAAATCCTGGATCAACATCCAGATCCAGGCAGCCTCCAAACTCTAATCACTTCTTCTTAGTGACCAACATGTACTGAAAAAACGACTTTTGCAGTTTGTCTCACAGACAAACAAATAAACAAAACCACGACCTTCTTGAGGGAAGTTCTGACCTCCCTGGAGCATGAAGGCCCAGCAGGACTTGAACATGTTAATGAAATGGACAGTTACTGGACATCAGGTCAGAACCAAACAGGCCGACTGTCTGATCATTTTTCTCTGCAACATGATCCTGATGTTCTTCTCCATCCTGCTGTGTCCTCATAAAGAAGTTGTACACTGAAAGTCTGTGGTAAATGTAAACTAACATTTCATTTTTATTCACTCTTTATTTGTCCTGAGTTATTCTCTTGCTTCATCCACGCAGGCTTGAGCAGTATATAAACTGCTCCTGTGATTTTTTTCTTTCACTGTGTCTCTCCTGCCTCCTCTGCTCTGAAGTCAGCTCACGACACTGAAGAAACAAAAAGACCAAGAGCAACCTGACAGCTTGTTAGCTCTGACATTCAAACACTCAGAGACGTGTTACATGAACACTACTGCTGACAAAGAATCACAAATGATATGAAAACTTTCTGTAGGAGTGATAAAATATTCTCATCTGAAAGTAATCAGTGGATATTCAAGAGCTGGAGTCACTCTGTGGTTTCTGCTGCAGGAGGACACACTGTCACAGGGAGAGTTGGTCACGCCCTCAACTCTAAGGGGGAGTTTAAATCATGTTTTATATCTAATATAATGACTAATAAACCAAAACAATGAATTTATTTAGTCATCAGTATAGACACAAAGCAAGCTTTGTAAAGAGGCATACATTTTCCAGATTTGATATGTTAAATATTTTTATATATTCTAAAAACATCAAAACAACAGTGTTGTTAAAGTGAGTTCAAAATTGAGAGAAAAAATATTTTTTACGTCCTTGCCCTTTGTAATAGAACAGCCCAACCAAAATGAAGCTGCTGCTTGATGAATCTGATTTTGTCTCATGAATGTCTGGTTAAACAATCTATCGGGAGAGGAGATGAAGAAAAAGAGACATGGACCACACCACTCACGGAAGAATAATGGGAGATGAAGAGCCACCTGTGTGGGTGCAGCACCTTCTCACCAAGATCAGCAATATAAAGAACTCTTTTGATTCTGACTTGATGTATTAACTTCCTCTGCTAAGAGTCTGAAAAAAGACACATGAGCTGTAGGTCTACTAAGCAGACTGAGAAATGCAGAGACATGTGAACACAACACTACACCTGAGTGAGGCTGCACCAAAAACCCTTTACCTAAATCTGTTTGGCCAAAATTTCATATGAAGGATACCAAGAATGGACAAGAATGACAAGAATGCCACTAAAGAACTCATTACAGATGTGGGTTACATAAAAAGCTAAAATGAGGCTGTTGGAGTCTCAGTGTAAAAGAAACAGCTTTGGGCCTGAAGGAAGCCTGCTTCATACATATCTGAAGTAGACTGATAGATAGATAGATAGATAGATAGATAGATAGATAGATAGATAGATAGATAGATAGATAGATAGATAGATAGATAGATAGATAGATAGATAGATAGATAGATAGATAGATAGATAGATAGATAGATAGATGGATACCGGACTGCAGGAGAGTATCTAAACATTTCCTGTACACTGACTTCCTTGTTTATTTGTTCAAACCTTAAAAAAATATTTTTCTAAGTTTTATCTTTGCATAAATTGGTATCTCATAGCTTGTGAGGGGCTGGACAGTTTTCAGAGCCCCTGAGGCCAAATTAAACAAACCGTTAATATTGCTGTGAGACACTTTTAAAATGATTTTAAAACACCTAAAATCCAATCCAATCCAATAAATCAACTGTGACTGTTCTTTTTAATTAAAACTCTGGACAAAAGCATAAATCTGCACAAAAAAAAAAAAAAAACACAGAAATGAAATCTTCCTGTCTCAGACTGTCTGTGCACAGAACAGCTCCGGGAGACAAACATTTCTACAGACATCAGCTCTGATTGGATGAGTCCAACTCTGCTGCCCGTCATGGGCCGCTGCTCCATCACACACACTGACACTCTGCTGTGGAGAACAGCAGCGTCTCTCTGTCTTCTGCAGAGCGCTGCATCTCACACACAGATGAAAACACAGTCTGTTTGTGTAGGCCTTTATCGGAGGAGACAGGCTCTTTATCGAACACACGACTGACGGTGATTAATGCCTGAAGTAAAGGGGGGAGGGGGGGCCTTTGGGCTCACTTTAACTGATGACTGAGTCAGGATGGTTGATAAATCTTCACAGTTAGTCATCCCTTAATGAGCCTCCTCAAATCACTTAGAATCACCAAGTTAGCTGGACTTCAGCTGACTGAAGTTCATGTACAGGAGATTTTTCCACGTTTGACCTTTCTACATGAGCTCATGGCCTGAGATTTTCTGTGAGTCCAGGGATGCTGCCAGGAATTCAGGCCCCATGAAAAGAAATCTCACTGGACCCCCCATAGAAAATCTGATACTGTTTTACATAAAACTGCATTTTAATGATATTTTGACTATATCATTGTCATATTTATGAGAATAACAACATGACAGTTACTTAGAAGCACTGAAAAAAATGAAATTCATTTGGATTCAACCATTTGCCATAAGACTGATACAAAAACAAATCCCTTCATTTAAATACTTAATAAAATAAAATTAAATTAACTTAAGAAGAATTACCTGAAAATACAAAACTTAAATACAAAATAACCTCTTCCATTAAAATGAAATGCATTTATAATCTGTGAAGAAAACACTATAGCTCCATAAACATTGGATGATTTTTTTTCACATTTATACAGTCTGTACTTCCACATTTATACCATTAGATTAGATTAAATACACCATTATTAATGACTTTGGGAAACTCCCTCGGGAAATTCAGATTTCAGTAACAGTATTGTATAGCAAATAAAAAATATGAATGAAAATTTCAAAAAAATATAGAGAGATAAATAAATAGATGTAAATAAAAATACGTCTACAGACTGGCTATACTGCTCCTTCCCATCCTCATTAGATCCAGAAATGGCCAAAGCTCTGGTGCCTTCAGGCCTTGGAACACCAGAAGAGTCATGAGTTATTTCTTTAACCTATAATCAATCAATGCAGCCTTACTGTCCCATCAGAGCAAGATTCTTCCTGTAAGCACACATCTGACCAATGAGAGCGCTCGTTTGTGAGCGCATGCATGTCACAGTTGGTGGAAACATTCAACGTGCTGTCCCGCTTTATTGTGTTAGTTCAAGAGCTCCATGTGTCTTCCTAATGTCAGCACTCATGGAAGTAAAGACCAAGTCTGGATCAAGACAGGCCCAGGTCAGAAAGAGCTTCTAAAGAGAACCAGGCCTGGGTCAGGGCCACCCCGTTTCAAGTCTGTTTTAAAGATTAATCTTAAAGTTCATATCAGTCTCCGTGTGTTCCAGCCTGCAGACCTGGTTTTGTTGCCATGGTAACAAACAGGTCTGAATGCAGTTTTAGTTTCATAAGAATCAAGTTTAAGTTAATGATTCTGTATCACTGCAGCTTAATAACTCAAATGTAAGTGTTTGCTGACTGATGACTGCCGCTCTTAAACTTAAAATGATTGAACAAATCAAGCCCAGGCTGGCCTGGGCCCGTACCGTCCATCTGTCTGTCTGTTCTACAGGTCACTGTATGGACAGGACAGACTCCTCAGCCGCTAACAGTTGGTCTATTTGCAGCCACAGCAGTGCTGCTAAAAGCCCCAAAGAAGATTAAGTAGTACTCCTAAGTCATACTTTGTGTGTGTGGGTGTGGGTGTGGGGGGGCAGCTGTGTGTGGGTGTGTGTATGTGTGTGTATGTATGTGTTCTTCATGGACAGGTGACCGTGCATGCAGACGCTCTGTCATTACTTACTGTGATGAAGCTAAACTCACACCAATTTGATTCTATCAAGCGAAAAAAGTTGTGGGGTTTTCCTACATGAGCTTTAACATTTCAAATTATGTTTAAATATCTGAGCAAATGGGACAAACAAATGCTGACGATGATGTGCACATAGAGTCAGAGAAACCAAGAAATGCAGCCTTTTGGTTTTTTCTCATCTGTCGGTTTATCGATTAATTTGATCGAGTTAAATGAAGTTTGAAAAGTGTTAATAGTTATCCCTTTGTTCTGTGTCCACTGTGTGACCAAAAACATGAGCTGAAGATGGTTCCTCACATCCTAAATCAGAAGATAAAGCAGACCATGATGAGTGAATCTGGCTACATCTGAGATGATCCAGTTCAGGTTTAGTTGGTGAAGTCGTCTGGCCTGATATTTGTAGTATCCCGGTATTTCCTCAGTCTTAATCGTCACCACCCTGATCTGTTCCTGTCACTGAGACCAGACGCTCTGATTGGCTGAGAGCTGAGCTGCATCACAGCCGGCGTCAGGACAGGGCGGTCTAATCAGCTTCCCTCCTGCTGACACTACGCTTCACCATGGTCACATGAAGCTCTGACGGCCAAATGTATTTATAGACACTTCATATATATATATATATATACTATACTATAAATATATATATATATATATATATATATATATATATATATATATATATATATATATAGATATAGATATAGATATATATATATATATATATATATATATATATATATATATATATATATATAGATATATATATATATGTATATATATATATATATATATATATATATATATATATATATATATATATATATATATATATATATATATATACATATATGTATATATATATATATATATATTTATATTTATATTTATGTGTGTGTGTGTGTGTACACACATTTTAGAATATAAATATAACCCTGTTTGAAGACTATCAAGTATTTTCACATTTGTGCAGTAAAACATGTCAAACAAAATATTTTGTATTCACATGAGCACTCTCTTCACTGCTAACACAAATTAAAATAAACTAACTTGTGAATTAAAATTCCAAAGCTTAGGTTTCAGACAACTGTGGTGGCTGAAAAGGTAATAATAATGATTTCAAGAATAAAAACAAAAAATATTTCAGCTGCAAAAAATCACTTTGCTTAATGCAGAAACAATTCTTCAAGAGAGCGAGTGAAAGTCTGAAAAGAGAAATTGTCTGCTCGGGAGAATGTCTCTGAAGAGTTTGGAGTCTCCGGGGACTGAAGCTCAGATGTTTCTAACACTTTTCATGTACTGGACTGAGAATTAAGTCAGACAGCACAATGAAGAGCTGATACTGGAGATTTTCTGGACACCGCAGAAAATATGATGAACCTCACAGAAGAACAACTGGAGCACTGACAAGAGAAAGAAGAGAGTGAGGAGGTGGATCTCCAGCCATACCGGGAAAAAGACGAGTGAAGCATGGTGGGTCTGGTAAGCAACAAAGGGGCCATCACCGAGACATGGAGATGAAACTCTTCATCTCAAGGATGCTCTGGACTATCAGATGGATATGTTTCTTCTTCAGACTTTTCTGAGATTTTATTATTAGATATTATATTCCAAGGACTGAAAGAAGACAGAGACTGTAAGCACCCACCATATTGGTCATAGATTGAGGAGATAGACCTGTCCCCTTCTCTCACTGCTTCTGAGTCTGAGGGGCAAGGATTTGTCTCAGTTTGAGCAGATTGAACAACACATGGACACAAAGACACAAAGTGATACAATTTTCACATCTGGCCCTTTCGTCTAAAGTTTGCATGTTCTCTCTGTCATCTCCAGATCTCTCCAGGTCTCTCTTGTCCTCTCCAGGTCTCTTCAGGTCTCTCCAGGTCTCTCCAGGTCTCTCTTGTCCTCTCCAGGTCTTTCCAAGTCTCCCAAGGTCTCTCTTGTCCTCTTCAGGTCTCTCCAGTTCTCTCTTGTCCTCTCCAGGTGTCTCCAGGTCTCTCTTGTCCTCTTCAGGTCTCTCCAGGTCTCTCTTGTTCTCTCCAGGTCTCTCCAGGACTCTCTTGTCTTCTCCAGGTCTCTCTTGTTCTCTCCAGGTCTCTCCAGGACTCTCTGGTTCCCACTCACAGACCATGAGAATGCTTGATAGGTTAATTAGAGGCACTGATTTGCCCGTAGATAGAATGGACGTCTGCCCTAAATGTCAGCCCTGTGATTGACAGGCATGCAGCCCATGGCTTATCAAGCCTCCCACCCAATGCCAGCTGGGAGAAGCTCGTGCCCCAGAGGAGGCCTCTGATGGATCCTGTGACTCATGAGTGTGCTGCGTCCATATGGGAGCAGTAAACACATAGACGGGCCCTGCTCCCCCTCAGTCACACTGTGCTGTCTTTTATTCCACCTGTTTGTTTGACAGCTACAGTCCACAGCTCAGGAACAAAAGGCTGCTATTATCTAATCTGATCTGTCTGGATTTGATGCCGACAGTTTGTTTATGCAGCGATTATGATCAACAATGAATGTGTGAAAACATGACTCAGGAGAAACTCTGCAGGAAAACAATCGTCTGTATGAAAAACATACACAAAATTAAAGATTTAGAAAAGATGCTGTTGTTCTCTGAATCTGTCTGATCAGCCCTCATCTCTCTCTCATTTGGGCTGGCATGGAATCAATTAACAATATCAGCCCCGCTGTCTCCTCTTATTTGACCTTTCACCCTCCTTTTCACTTCATTTTCCTCACTTGAACTACCATAACAGTTCCACCTTAACATAACAGTTCCACCTTAACAAGACCCTTCAGACAGTATTCAGCTCATCCTCACCTCCACACAGGAGGGGATTCCTCTTGGGTCAGAGCCCACCCTGCAGGATCCTTCTTTTAATAAACACCTACACACAGCACTCCCTGCAGACAGTTTTAGATATCTGGCACAAATATCTGTATCCGCCAAAAAGCTGGACTTTCATGCCTCAAACTGAATTCCTTAATCTGCAGTTTTCATCAGCCGTCAGAGTGACACACACACAGGACGGATTGATGAGGCTTCACATTGGTTCTAAGAAATGACTCGCTCACTGGTTTGAGCTAACATATGTCAGGAAATGGTCAGATCGGTGGGAGGAAGCCAGAGTTTTCAACTTTCCTGCTGTAAGGCAGCAGCATGCTTCACCACAATGCTGGCCTGTCAAAGTTCAGAAATATCCATAATGATATTAATATTGGTAATGTTAATATTCATAATAGTTTATCAATTTTCTGGTGACACTGAAGGAGAAGAGAACACTGCTGCTGGACATCATGGACCATGCCAGTCACCCTCTGCACATCCCTCTGCACCCTGTGTGTTTTATATTTGTAATTATCTTGAAATTATCCTCTAAATATCTTTTTTATGAGTTTTATTAAGGTTTGATTGTTGCAAAAATGAATTCCTTAAATTTAACAACCTCAGATTCAGACTCCATGTCACATTAGTCCATAGATGTTTTCTCATCATTTTTCTTTTAACTTCTAAAACTTCAGTTTCTGATGAGACATGATTTAAGAATAGTACTGTGTTGTTACTTTTAGGCTGCGTCTTCACAGAAATACTTATTCTGGGTCAGCTTCCTGGTTGGATAAGACCTTTCTGTGTGGAGTCTGATGTTCTTTATGTGCATGCATGGGTATTTCCAGGTACTCTCCCACAGACAAAAAACATATTTGTTAGGTTAATTGGTGACTCTAATCTGCACTTTTTCACTAATCTCCATTACATTATACAGTTTCTCACAAAAGTGGGAACACCCCTCACATTTCTACAAATATTTTATTATATCTTTTCATGGGACAGCAGTGAGGGAATGATCCTTTGATACAGCGTACAGTAGTGACTGTCCAGCTTGTATAACAGTGTAAATTTACTGCTTCCTCAAAATCACTCAACACAGCTATTAATGTCTAAACTGCTGACAACCAAAGTGATTATTATTTTTAATTAGTCATGCCCTTTAGTTCTCATATAAGTCCCAGAATTGTCTCAAACATTAGCAACAACAGTGAATGACAACAAACTGAAAGACAAGCTAGTGACTCAGAAGCGTGTATAAAAATAACCCTTCAACAGGAAAACTTGATTTCTTAAGATTTAATGAAAGCAGTTGTTTAAAACAAAGAGGTACCTGTAGCAGAATTTACAGGGGCGACAATCTGTCCTCATAGGAGAACAGGACATGGAGAGCCGCCATGCTCTGAGGACCAACGTCAGGTTAAATATAAAACAAATGCAAAACGTGACAATTCTGGTCTGAAGGTGCAGCAGCCCAGTCCAGCCGGGGAATGCAATTTGACTACACATACTCTTTCTCGTTTTTAGTCATCATGACATCTCATGCAGATTTATTGTAATGGAAGTCCACTAACATCATTGTCATGCTAAGGTGTTCTGTTTTTGGACCCCTCTGAGTTCATATCAAACCCTCCATGGGCCATGGGCTCCACTTTGGGAAGCTACTGCTAGCCTTCCCTTCTAAGCTAACATGTTATTTGTTGTGCAATCTGTAAAGATAAATAAATTGTCTGTCTCCAGTGTTACCCCTCCTTCCTCTGACATCATCAGGTCAGTTTAACACGTTATCTGTCAAACTTTTCAGCCAAGTCACAGTTTCATGGCTTCAGGATCACAAATTTGAATCAAACTTCAGCATTCAACTGCCATCAAATGTTGACCTCTTTAACAATGACCTGCTCATTCGGTCACATTTGTCGTCCCTACATGATTGAATATTCTCCTCCATGTTAGGGTAAGTCAGTAGTTCCCAAACTTCTTCTTTTGGCCTCTTTAGCCTGATATTTCTCTGTTGTTGTTAACATAAGACGGGAAACACAAGTTAACCCCCCCACTGGCTTTGCCTCCAGAAGTACCACCGGAGCCCTGTTCACACATCCCACCCTGACATACCTGCAGAAGCTGCACAGAGAGCCTTGCTTTTTCACACTCTGCCCCCTCACAGCAGGGGTTTGTCCTGCAGTGAGCAGGTTAGTCAATAGAATGAGGGAGAGTGGTAAAAAATACCGGGGCACTAGCTGGATAAGGTC